>APFE030298693.1:41274-54064 GCA_000404065.3 Pinus taeda
AAAAAAAATTTACAGAGCACAGAATATTTCACCACCATAAAATGATTTATATTCATTAAACAAAAGACTGAGACATATTCATCCTCTTTCACTCAGAGGGATTCACCAAAACATTTTCACAAAACTTACTCTGCCTCCTATGAAATTTTACACCACTGTGTGTAAATATTTCATTTACATTCACTGCTGTGTGAAAACAAAACTTACAGGGAGTTACACATTTACCTTTTCACCTGTGTGAAACAATTCATGGATTTCAACAAAACTATCCACTGGTTTTCTTCATTTACTTTTTCTCCTTCTCCTGCACTGCTGTGCAATTTTTACTTCTTATATTACAAACCAAAAACTTTACCCTACTGCATTTTCACCATGATCATCATTTGCTCCTCTGTTCTATTTTTTTTCTTACACACTGCTGTGTGTTTTCATTGCGTATTCAGAAAACTGAACCACACAAAAATTACATGACAATACAAAAAGAATTTACCCGCACTTCTGTGCTTTCTTCCCCTCTCCTTTTTGCTCTGCAGGAGTCGCTCTATTTTTCTTATGCGATTACATAACACGCATATTTTTAATACGATCCCCGTGTGTGTTTTTCACATAACAAAAATGGGGTCAACGCTTTTTTTAAAACATATATTAAAAAAAACTTACCCATACTCCTATTAACTCGCTGTAAGAAATATTAAAAGAACATTACCAAACATATGACACTGTATTAATCTTAAGGTATGGGATGGTCCACGGTTCATTAATTTTGACAGGCCTCCGTATGTACTTTGGACAATGTAAACGGTGGAGACCTTTCCTGGAGATCGAACGACGGAGAGGATGCACTTCAATCGGACGCATATCGGGCGGGGTGAGAAGACCGAAAGTTAACTTCCGATGGATGTCAGTGGATGACGTCACGGCGATCCACATGTCAGCACCAAAACGCATCGGAGCTCGTTGCACGGAAACAGCTTTAGGTCGAAAGGTGGTGCAATGAGGTTGCAGGCGGTTTATGGTTTGTTTCGGTGGTTTTCTGAGTGCGTTGACTGCTGACCCACCCAGTGAAATTATAATTTCAACACAAAAAACTTCCTCACGTTTCTGCACAAAGACCTATGCACAACAAACTTCCGCACTTTTTTTTTAATACGAACTTCCGCACAACTCAAAAATCTTACTACCACAAATTAATAACTTCAATTAATTTAAGGGACTTGTGCCATTAATTTATGCCTCTACTGACCAACATATTTCAAGTGAGCATCATTTTTCATGTTTTTTTTAAAGAGGAAACTTGATTTAATTGTAGCCAATAATGGTAGAACAAATCCTACCCGGGGACTTCATATCAGGGTGCCTATCCTCCCCAATTTCAAGTGGCAGAAAGCATTGTGGGAGCTATGAGATTGCACGTCTTGTTCCTCAACATCATGACTTTGTCCTTGCTCAGGCAAGACGTGCACCTATTGATATACAACAATGATTTGATAGTCAAGAAATGGAAAAATCCCCAGCGCTACATAGATTATAGCCACTGGTGTCTGCCTAGGCTTCCTGATATCTGGAACGAGTTCCTTTATTTGGCTCTTTTCGACCTCTGATCTCCAGCTCCTTTCTTTAGCTCTCTTTTGCACCTGATCTCATAATTTTATTATTGTAAGCTCCTTTATTCGATTCTCTTCTGCCCTTGATCTTATCATTTGTGGTACACTTGGAGTTGTGAATACATTTCCTAAGCTTAAAGCTTAAAACAAAATTAAAGACAAGTTGGGACCAACACTCACACCATATGATGCTTTCTTGGTAGCCAAGCTAATGATATGGTGCTTGGCTAGCTACCGAGGTAGCAAATGACCACATCCACACATCACTCAAGTATCAAATTTAATTAAAAGCATTGACATATAAAAATTCTCGCCCTTAACTCATATCATCGACTTGGTAGCCAATCCAGCGTTACAATGCTTGGTTAGCTAGCAAGCTAAGAAATAAATGTAATATCATTTGACTTATATCTAAATATTTCACATCAAAAAAATCCTTAATCCCGTGACAGGACCTGCTAGCTAAGCCATTAGCGTAACGCTACAGTGTCAGGCTAATAGCCAAACCTGTAGCATGCCACCAAGTCAGGAGGAGGCTAAATAAATAAATAAATAACCAACCACTAAATAAATAACCTGTTGGTTAGGCTATTAATAATAAATGAATGTAGGAATATTAATTTTTTCTTGGGTACCTGTTGCCCCACTCTTTTCAAACCGCTTTCCTCCTTGCAATTCTCGTTCTCATTCTAATGTTCACCCACCTACCCTAATTTTAATGCAATATCCTCCTTGTCACAACGAACGACCTAATTCTACTCCACCCCAACATTGTCATTGACAGTGCCACACTTGAATCCATTACTGCTATTCATCTACGTCTTCGACCTCCATCACTACCTCGGAACCCTCAGTGGGTACGCCCTAGTATCCGCCACAGGTTGAGAAATATTTCATCCACAATTTTCTTGATTTTTTGGATTAATAAACATAGTCTTTTAACAATTGGATTAGTACCTGTATAAACTTGATTTAGTTTATTGAATACAATAGATAACGAGTGCTTATAAGCTACATGATTATGATAGTTATTTTGTTCTTTTTAATGTGAGATGTTTTAAATTCATGTCCATCGTGTGTTAGCGTTGGTCTCGCCCCGGAGTTGGTTTGAGTCGAAGGTTGAAAGAATAGCTAGAAAAGACACTTAATTCCTTCCCTTGCTGCTGTTATATATGTAATCTAAAGGCCACATGATTTCGTAGGATTTGTTCAATCTGAAATAACTATAGAGATGTGAGCAAATTCCGATCCTTGTATCGGATCCTGACCGACCTTATTCTTTTTACAAAATATTCTCTATGGATTTCACTTACGCCAAAACATCTGACATTCGGGTTCGACTCATCACCAAACTTGTAATTACCCAGCCCTACGTCGTGGGAAATCGATGTCTAGCGGAAGCTTCTAAGAATATGAGTGCGGCAGGGTAGGCCAGTCTAGACTCTACCTCACCGTCTAAGTCCGTGTGGGATTGCTTGTAAGACCATTCATGCTCTAGAAAATGTGAAATATCAAAGCCAATGTTCCATGTGTCAAGCAATCAAATCAATGACAAACAATCGCGCACATAGATTAGCGGTCCTTCCTCCAATTAGTTAACATGGGTGTCCAGAACAAATGGTCGTACACATAATAACGGTATAAAATTCTTTAATATATCATTCATACCCCAAATTTTATGTTAATTGTTCCGGTACAAATAATCCTACACATAGATGAGCATTTTGAGGTATGCTAATAGAGTTATTTTAACTCTGAAACTCATTCATTGTTATCGATGTTGGAAATAATAATCCCAACCACCGCAATAAACATAATATCAACCACCCTAATAAACACTATGACAACAATGATTCTTGTCACACTATGACAGCAGTGATTCGAAGTATTTTTGTAAGCTGAGTCTCTATCTGAAGATGAAAGGAAGGACTGAATCCAGGCTGTAATCATTCCAGGTTGCGTCTCTATTTGAAGATGAAAGGAAGGACAGAATTGAGGCAGTGACCATTCCAGGTTGTATCTTTTGAAGATGGAAGGACTGAAGCAGGCGAAAAAAGCAACAAGGAATTTAAAGCATTTAAGGTATTTTGCTAAATAGATATGGACAAGCATTCATTCAACAACTATTTCCCACACTCCACAAACATGTGTGCGATTTTGATCACACTCATCAACAACATCATATTAATTATTTTGCTTTGTCATTAATTAAATGTAAATTAGTATGTTGAATTAAATATGAATGTAAAAGTCATTTGAGTTAAATATGAATGTAAAAGTCATTATGTAGAATAGAGGGTAAGAAAGTTAAAAGAAAAAAAGAGCCAAATTTTGGTGGGCCTGAAGTATTTTACCATGTGATTCTTCTTAAGTGTAAATCACTGTAAAACCTTTGTTTTATTTGGTGCATGAGCCTCGTAAACGTAGTTTCATGTTTTTAGTGTGTTGTTCCAAATCTACTTTGTTCTATTTTTAGCATGAGTGAATATTTTTCTTAACTCTTTGTATAGCTTTGTGAAGAGTCATATTTTTCTTAACTCTTTGTATAGCTTCCGGAAGAGTCATAGAGCTGCGCGAAATTACCTTCATGAAATTATATCCTGGTGCGTGAAGGTGAGCTATGGGGAAGAAGCTTCGCAAAAGTCATAGCCCTATGCCTCTCCGCGTAATTCTCTGCTCGTAAATTCTCTCAATTTTTCTAATATGGTATCTGAGGGGGTTAAATACCGTTGGTGTAGTGTTTTTATTAGCAATAATAATTGTTTTGAGGACAGATTGTTTTGAGCATATTTACTAGCAAGTAGAAGTTTTTTGTTTTTTTTTTTCAGGACATGGCAACATCAACCACAAGCTTGACTAATCCTCAGCTACCTCATTTTAATGGCAAAAATTATGATTATTGAGCTATTACAATGAAGGCCCTGTTTTCTTCTCAAGACATTTGGAATTTGGTGGAGAATGATTTTCAAGAACCAGCAAATGCAACAACATACAATGTCTTAGCTCATTAGAAAAGAGATTTGTTAAGGGATAACAGGGAGAAGGATTCAAAATCCCTGTTTTATATTTTCCAAGTAGTTCATGAAAGTATTTCCCCAAGAATTGCAGCAACAACGAAGTCCAAGCAAGCATGGGACACCCTCTTACCAAGGCATGGAAAAAGTCAAGACAACAAAACTCCAAATGTTGAGGGGAGATTTTGAAACACTTTGTATGAAAGAGTGAATGTAGACTCGTTTTTTACACATGTAAGTGGGTTGGTTACTCAAATCAGGTCTCATGGTGAGACACTTGAGGAAAGAATAATAGTTGAGAAATTTTTGGGAAGTTTGCCAACAAGGTTTGATGCCATTGTTGTGGCCATAGAAGAGGCAAAGAATCTCTCATAGTTTTCAGTGGATGAGCTTAATGCATCACTGATTTCTCATGAACATAAACTGAATAGAGCAACAAGCTCCTCATTGGAGCATGCCTTCAAGAAAAAGTTATTATTTGGTCAAGGTCGAGGCAGAGGAAGATCATATACTAGAGGAAGAGGAAGAATCCCACACAAAGGTGGAAGAAGCAACCCTTCAAGCTCAAATGGAAGAGGTAGCATTCAAAATCCAAGTCAAGGCCTAAGCCAAAATAAGCACAATGTCAAAGGTATGATGAATCTCAAGTTCAATGTCATTACTATAAGAAGTATGGTCATTATGCAAATGAATCTAGAAAGAAGCAATATGACATTTGTAACAAACCAAGTGTAAATTTCACAAAAAAAAGTCAGAACCATGATATTCAATGTTTTTGGCTTGTAATGTAGCATAAGAAAAACATAGTGATATATGGTATCTAGATTCAAGGTGTAGCAACCACATGTTAGGAAACATAGAAATGTTTTCAAATCTAGATGAAAGTGTGAAATCTGAAATGACACTAGGGACTGATAGAAAAGTCTCTGTCATGGGAAAATGAAGAGTTAATATCCTAACAAAGAAGGAGGAGAAGAAGTACATCTCAGATGTTTACTTTGTCCCAGGTTTGAAACATAACCTCATAACCATTGGATAGCTCATACAAAAGGGCTACAATGTCTTTTTCAAGAATGATGTATGCACAATTTTGGATAGGCCTCCAAGTAGAAAGTTGATTTCAAAGGTTCAAATGACAAACAATAGAATGTTTCCATTAAAATTAAAATCATATTTGCAGAAAGAAGGTGCACAAGCACAACTATCTATGAACTCACAAGAAGTTGTGCGAAAGAGGCAGTTGGCATACAAGTAAACTTTCAAGCAGAGGTAAAAGATAAAAACTTGTTATCGCATTTGAGATTTGGACATCTCAACTTTGGAGGTTTGAATTTACTGCATAGGAAATGCATGGTGAAGGGTTTACCACTCATAGAAAAACCAAACACCCTATGTGAAGGATGTATCTTGGGCAAGCAACATAGAGAGACATTAAAGTGAGTAAGGGCAAAGGCACCTTTAGAGATTGTCCACTCAAATTTATGTGGACCAATGCAGACACCATCAATTGGTGGCAGCCACTATGTATTGACCTTCATAGATGACTACACAAGGAAGACATGGGTCTTTCTTCTAAAACAAAAAATTGAAGTGTTTGAGAGCTTTCATCAATACAAGGCTCTTGTTGAGAAGCAAAGTGGACACTACATCAAAGTCCTCAAAACTGACAGAGGTGGCGAATATATCTCAAATGATTTCCTTCAATTTCGCAGGGAGCATGGAATTCACAGGAAATTTACAACAAGGTATACACCTCAACAAAATGGTGTGGCAGAAAGGAAGAATATGATCATTAGGAAATGACAAGGAGTATGTTGAAGGCAAAGCATTTACCAAATGATTATTGGGCTGAAGTTGTCACTTGTGTAGCATATATCTTGAATAGATGTCCAACCAAAAGCAGTCACTCACATGAGAGTTTTTGGATGTGTGGCATATGCATATGCCCTAGATGAGTTGAGGAAGAAGTTGGATAGCAAGGGGGAGAAATGTATATTTGTTGGATATGGTGATGAATCCAAAGCATACAAACTCTACAATCCATCAACCAAGAAAGTCATAATCAGAAGAGGTGTGCAGTTCATAGAAGAGGAAGCATGGAATGGAAGTTTAGAAAAGACAATCAATGTCAAAGCATGCATACCACATGAGGACAAAGAGGAATTAACAATAGCAATTATTCCTCAACGGTGACTCCCTCTACTCTTATTCAAGCGCAACAAAGCACACAACAAGCAATGCCATCAACAAATAATAGGACAATTTCGCACAGCCAAGAAAGTGCTTCACCAAGCACACTACGAAGCGCGACACCAAGTGACATGTCAAGTCTATCTTCAGCAAGCACAAGAATACCAAAATTCATAAATTTAAAAGAAATTTGATGAGCAGGATGAAGTTGACAGTAGCACTAGTCTGAATTCCTTATTTGCCTTGTTTTGTCATGAAGATGACCCAATCCATTTTGAAGATGCAATCAAAGAAGAAAAGTGGGTTGCGGCAATGGAGGAAGAAATAGAAGCAATATAAAAGAATGACACATGGGAGTTAGTGAGCCTTCCAAAAGAAAAACATGTCATTGGAGTGAAGTGGGTCTATAAGACCAAAAGCAACATTGAGGGAAAGATTGAATCGCATAAAGAAAGACTAGTTGTCAAAGGATACAAGCAGCAACATGGAAGAGATTACGCAGAGATCTTCGCGTCAGTCACGTGGACGAAGACAGTGTGCACAGTTGTGGCAATTTTCGTGCAACATAAATGGAAAGTGTATCAGATGGACGTAAAATCAACGTTCTTGAATGGAGTGCTGAAAGAGGAAGTGTATGTTGCAAAACCGCCTGGTTATGAGGTTGAAGGCCAAGAAGACAAAGTGTATCTGTTGAGGAAAGCTCTCTATGAGTTAAAGCAAGCACCATGTGCATGGTATAGTAGGATAGATGCCTACTTGTTGGACAATGGTTTAGACAAATGTGACGGTGAACCCACTCTCTACATAAAAGAGAGTGAAGGTAAGATTCTCATTGTCGTCTTATATGTAGATGATTTGATTTTTACAGACAATGATGATTTCCTCATCGTTGATTTCAAACAAGTCATGAAGAGTGAATTTGAAATGACTGATTTGGGATTGCTAAGATATTTTTTAGGCATAGAAGTGAAGCAAATAGAAAATGACTTTTTTATCTCTCAAGCGAAGTATGTGGTAGACATTTGGAGAGGTTTAAAATGCAGAACAACAAGTTTGCACCAACTCCAACTGTCACAGGGTTGAAGTTGAGCAAAGAAGATTGCAGCAGCGATGTCAATCTGACATTATACAAAAGCATGATAGGCAGCTTGATGTATTTGATCGCCACTAGGCCATATATAATGTATGTAGTAATTTTGGTGTCAAGGTTCATGGAGACACCCAAGGAGACACATTGGCAAGCAGTGAAAAGGATTTTAAGGTATGTCAATGGGACAAAACAGTATGGTGTTTTGTACACAGTAACAAGTGATTTCAGGCTAGTTGGTTACACTGACAGTGACTGGGCAGGCAATGTCGATGACAGAAAGAGCACGTCAGGATATGTTTTTCATTTGGGTTTCGGAGCCATTTCATGGGCCTTGAAGAAGCAACGAATAATGTCACTGTCAACAGCAGAAGCTGAATATGTCACAACAACAACAACGACGTGTTAGGCAGTTTGGATGAGAAGGATGTTGAGGGATCTTCGTCATGAGCAAGAGGGAGCGACAAATATTTTTTACGACAGTACCTCAACAATTTCATTATCAAAGAATTATGTCTTCCACAAGAGGACCAAGCATATTGATGCTAAATATCATTTTATTATGGAGTTGATTAAAAATGATGAAATTGTGTTGCAGCACTACAGGTCACAGTAACAATTTGTTGATATCTTCACAAATCCATTGGCATGTGAAAGTTTTGTTTATCTCAAAAACTTTTTTGGAATTGTCAGTGGTGGGTATTGTGATTAAGGGGGAGTGTTGGAAATAATAATCCCAACCACCGCAATAAACACTCTGACAATATCCATGCTTGTCAGAAGTATTTTTGCAGGTTGCGTCTCTATTTGAAGATGGAAAGAATGAAGCCAGGCTCGAACCATTCTAGAGTGCAACAAGGAATTTAAAGCATTTAATGTATTTTGCTAAATAGATATGGGCAAGCATTCATTCAGCGACTATTTCCCACACTCCACAAACACGTGCATGATTCTGATCACACTCAACAATAAAATCATACTAAATATTTTGCTCTATCATAAATTAAATGTAAAATTATATGTTGAGTTAAATATGAAATGGTGGAGAAAATTTTGGTGGCCACGTGAAAACAACAGTTAGTGCGTTTTACTTTGTGTTATTCCACGTAAGTGTAAATCACTGTAAAACCTTTTTTTTACTTGGTGAATGAGACGTAGTCTCATGTAAATGTATTTTCATGTCTTAGAATTCAATACTAAGTTTTTAGTGTGTTTCTCCAAACCTACTTTGTTCTATTTTTGCAGTGAGTGAATATTTTTCTTATATCTCTATATAGCTTCGTGAAGAGTCATAGAGCTACGTGAAATTACCTCTGCAGTGCGCGAAGGTGAGTTGCGTGAAAGAAGCTTTGTGAAAGTCATAGCCCTATGCCTCTCCGTGTAAATTCTCTGCGTGTAAATTCTATCAATTTTCTAACAATCGAGCCTTCATTCCACATGTAAGTGTGATTTTCATTGTGACCAGTCCATTGTGAAAATCTTTCCGCACAGTGAAAGCAATGCACAAGGCAAAACGAGATATTTTTCACAACAGATATTTCAGAAGGTAAAATGAGACATTTTTGTCATGTTCTGAGGGAGTGCCAATCCAGTGTTTGAAATTACATTATATAACCTAAGATTAAATCTCAAAACAAATTTAAACACAAGCCTATACCAGCACTCACACCATATGACAGTTTCTTGGTAGCCAAGCCAGTGATATGGTGCTTGGCTAGTTGTCGAGGTAGAAACTAACCACAACCATACATCACTCAAGTGTTAAGTTTAATTGAAACCATTGAAACATAAAAATCCTCGACCTTAACTCATATCATTAACTTGGTATCCAAGCCAACTTTATAATGCCTAACAAGCTCACAAATCCATGTAATGTCATTTGACTTATATCTAAATATTTCACATAAAAACTTTCCTTAATCGTGACAGGACATGCGAGCTAAGCCATTAGTCTAACACTATTGTGCCAAGCTAATAGCCAAACTTATAACAACTAAACAAACATTGAAGCTTGTAACCAACCATTGAATAAATAACTCATTGGTTAGGCTATTAGCCTAGCGCTACACTACATGGTCACGATATCATCAACTACCAATAGTGTTTTGTTTTCTTACCTGTAAAAGTGGAGTTGGTTGTTGTCTTATGTTGTCTTGAGTTGACGAAAATACCAGTTCATATATGCATTGTTGATGTCGAATCTAAATGTAATTATATGAATAAATTCAAAGTAATAACAAAAAATTAAATATCATGCCAATAGACAAACACAATGCAAATGCCACATAAAAAGAAATGCCAAAACTTTCATACGAATTTCACATTAGAAAATGCCATGCTCGGTGCTCCTGCTAGATGGTACGGTTCAGAAATTTCAATATGAGTTGCATGCTAGAAAATGTCATGCTTAATGCTCCTACTTGATTATAGTGTTTCTAACATTTTGTCACGATAGCTGGTATGGATGGTGCCTTGGTATTTTGTGTTCAATTTATCGATCAGTTATCGAATCAAAATAATTTTTCGGTCAATCTTACATAAAATTTTGTATACCTATAAAACCAATGAATTAGGGCTAATTCTAAGGTCTCACCCATTATAATTATTTAGTTCACATTAAATTGTGAAAAGGTTTCTTTCAGAGGATGTGCGAAGGAAATGAGTGCAGAGGTGGTTGTGCGGAAGTGGTTGTGCAAAGGAAGCATGTGTCAAGAAAGGTGTGCGGAGGAAACTTGCATGAAGGAAGTTGTGTGAAGGAAATGTGTGTGGGGGAAGTTGTACGGAAGAAGCGTGTGTGAAGGAAACGTGTGTGAAGGTGACTGTGGAGAGGAAGCGATGTAGAGGTGGTTGTGCATGTAACAACTATCGTGAAAATTCCATGTAATAAAAGTAATAAAGGAGAAAATAATAACCATGGTTGATGGGACACTTATTCCAAGCTAAATGTTGGGCAAGAAATCCTAGTGTGGGTGTTAATTGGTTTATTATGGTGAAGGAAATTGGAAAAGGCAATGGCTAAGGGTATTTTTGGCACATTTATTTATGAAAATAATGGAAATTAGTAGAAAAGGAAGGTGAAAGGTCACAAGTTTCATGTGAGGATAAAAATGAAGGAAAATAATGGAAAATGAAAAAAATGTTGGCTTAATTGATAAAAAGGATTCTGAGGATCAATTGGTACCTTTTGTTAGTTGAGTTTTCAATCTCTCTCATTATTCTCTCTTTGTCACTCTTGGACATTTAGAGTTTTCTTGGACCACTTTGGCATTGGATCAAGAAAGGAAAAGAAGGAAAAAGGAAGGATCAAGCAAGCAAGGAAGAGAAGGATCAAGCAGCTACAACAGTATTCTTTGCAGGTATCAATTTGCATGTGTGTTTTCCTTTCTAGATTTGGCATGAATGGTATTGCATGTGGTTCTTTGTTGTTATGGCATGGGTTTTTCTAGGTGTGATTGTTTTTAACCTAGCCTTTCCATTTCACATAGCCATGGTGTGATAGGGCTCTCCTGTTTTGGTTGAGATGGATTTTTGGATGGATTTGAAGCTGAGAGAGGTGGATATCTGAATAATAGAATGCATGACCTAGTAACCCCTGAACCATAATGTGGGTTGCGGTAAAGCTAGATTTTTTGTTGCCTCGATGGGCCTAGGAATCCTTCATCGGTGAATGGTAGGATATACAGTAAAGCCTAGAGGTGGTTGCCCTTAATTAGGCCTAGGAATCCTTGTTAGTGAATGGCAAGATATACAGTAAAGCCTAGAGGGTGGAATCTCGGTTTAGGGCCTAGTGATCCCTCGATCAGATTGTGGATTACGGTAAAGCCTGAGAGACTAGGAGATAGGAAAATTCCTCATGGTGCAAGTGGAGAAATGTTAGGTCCCTATAATACTAGTGATTACCCCATTACTATTTTAGTTGTATCCATTATTAGTATTGTTGTGGCCCTATTGCCCCCATATTGTTATTACTGTGTCCCATAGAATCCCTCTATTGTTATTTTTGTGCCTTTATATTATTATTATTAGGTCGGCTGTGTTATATTGTAACTCCTTAGACTCCTATATATAGAAAGGAGGTTGTTTCATTTGAATCATCAAAGAATCATTAATTTGTGTAATGTAAAGGAGGTTGCCCCCTCGAAGAGGCTGAATTCTAAGGCGTTGATCTACCTTTTCTATCTTTTTGTGAGCTGGTTTCATAACATTTGGTATCAGAGCTTTGGATTCTAAGGTTTCACTACTCCAAATACATCATCGTGGCATTTTCGCTATAAATTTTTAAATTTTTTTTTTTTGCGACATTTTAGAAGTGAAAAAAAAACCCTTTTGAGATGCAATCACACTGAACCTCAGGTCCGAATTTCAGAGCTTTTCACGCTATATTTGTGGACATATGATCTGAGGAAGTTGGTCTTTTTAGAGACTCCTGAATTACATTCCAAATAGGTGACTTGGGGAAAATCGTCATAACTTTCTCTCTGAGCATCGGATTGAAATTTTGTAAGAAGGTGCAGAAAGAGGATGAACTGTAGTTTCTTGTGTATATTTTTTAGAGCCAAAGGTTGAAACAGGGATACGTGTCACGTCATACAAGTTCCTTCTACTGAACTAGTCTATAATCAGGTCACTGTGGGAGATTTGGCATAACTCTTCCTTGGAGAATCCAATTTGGATCATATTGGTGGCATTGGAAAGAGGACACTGAGGGCTGCTGCAGGACGCAATTTTAGAACTAGATGATCCGAAATTACAGAGATACATCAAAGGCAATATCGAGCTCCTACAAAGTGAAAAAAGGTGTGTAGATTTTTTTAAACTTTTGCTTAAGCTTGGTTTGAAAAATTATTTTGAAGGAATTCAAAGGGCATAGTAGAGAATTATTATTGGTAACTGAT
>APFE030298693.1:59148-86261 GCA_000404065.3 Pinus taeda
TAAATAGACACAATGGGTCAAATGGTTGCCTCTGGCTGAATGGTGGTATAACACTTCCTTCCATACAGCAACAAAAATGACCCCATTTATGGCAGTTTATGGGTATGGGCCACCATCCATCACATCATATTTAAGAGAAAATTCTAAGGTTCAAGCAGTGGAACATTACATCGAACATCAACAACAAGTCCTCCAACTCTTAAAGGATAACCTCATGTTGGCACAGAATAGAATGAAACAATAGGTAGATCAACATCGCAGTGAAAGAAGTTCTGATGTAGGGATTGGGTATTCCTATGACTACAACCATATAAAAAAATGTCCCTCAAGCAAGGTAAGAAGGATAATAAATTATCACCAAAGTATTATGGTCCGTACAAGGTGTTGCAAAAGATTGGTACTATGGCATACAAATTGGAGCTTCCAACAGCTTCTTGAGTGCACCCAGTTTTCCATGTTTCATGTTTAAAGAAGGTTATAGGCAACAAGCTCCCAGTTCAAACAACATTCCCAGAACTTGACGAGGAAGGAAAAATTATATTGGAACCAGAAGCAGTCATAGAAACAAGAACTCAACAACTACGAAATCAATCAATTTCGGAGTATCTCATCAAGTGGAAGAAATTATCCACTGAAGATTCCACATGGGAGGATGAGAATTTTATATAGAAGCATCCATAACTACTCAAGCGTTGAGGACAACACTTTTTTGAAGGAGAGGGGCATGTTAGGTCTCTATAATACTAGTGATTACCCCATTATTATTGTAGTTGTATCCCTTATTAATATTGTTGTGCACCTATTGTCCCCATATTGTTATTACTGCACCCCATATAATCCCTCTATTGTTATTTTTGTGCCTTTATATTATTATTGTCAGGTCGGCTGGGTTATATTGTGACTCCTTAGACTCCTATATATAGAAAAGTGGTTTTGTCATTTGAATCATCAAAGAATCATTCATTTGTGTAATGTAAAGGAGGCTTCCCCCTCTAAGAGGCTAAATTCTAAGGTGTTGATCTATCTTTTCTATCTTTTTGTGAGCTGGTTTCATAACAAGAAATCTAGTGGCACCCATGCTTGTTTTGGCCTAGTGATCTCGTGGAAATCATGGTAAATCCTATTATTACATGTTTATTGTTTGGGCCTAGTGATCCGGTGTGGATTGTGGTAAAGCTTGGCTTCTATTGATGAGGGTGAGGTGGTTTAGCCTTGGGATGCCCTAGTTGGTTATTTTGGTTTGAGTCCCACATTCATGCTTGGAATATGGCACGGGGGTGAATGGTTGAAGAGAGAATTGGCTCAGCCATTCAATGGTTAGGGTGGAACATGGTAGTCCCATCCTAGGTTGGCTTTTGCATTCATTAATAAGAGGTTATTTACTTGACATATTATGTGTAAATGTATTTGTGTATATGTAGATTTTATGGCTGATGTGTCCTTGATATTTTTGTTGTTATTATGTTGGTTATAAGCATTTTTTATGGCAGTGATGATGTATGGCTCTCCTCATGTTTTGATTCACAAATGAATGAATAATGTATTTATGACCTAATATATGATAATGTAGCTAATGGTATAAGGGGACAATGCTTCTTAGTTATTCTCAAATAAGTATGAGACCCCTATGCTCAGATATATTGTTTACACCTGTAGATTACATATTTGTGACATGTTTGATGAAATGCCTGCCATGGCTACTAGGGTTCCAATCGAGACCTTGTCCTTGTTTTTACAAACGCATCATTGTTATGTTGTGTAAATTTATTTCCAAATGTGCCATTGAGTTCTGGGCTTTGGGCCTAAAAAGTAGCTCAAATCCTAGACATGCAGGCACAACACTAGGCAGAAAAGTCCCTGGACTCATGCATACCCATGTTGTGGGACCTTTCAGAGCCTCGTGAACGCATGTTTTCCCATATCAAGGGATCGTCTAGGGGTTTAGTGGTCTAAAACCTCAGTTGGTCTGAGGGATTGGGTACCTGAATGGTTGGGTTGGCTCTTAGGAGTCTTGTTGCTGATGTGGAGGGTGTTTGTGGTATGCTTTCGTCGATTCCACTTCCTTAAGGTCACCTACGAGGTTGAATCTCATTATAATGGCCTCTCGTCACATATTACCCCAGTTGATCGATTACTTGGGTAGATGTGGGATGAGGATGTTACAAAGTGGTATCAAAGCATGGTTCACACCTTCGACTGGATGGGCAATGTGTGATGGTCATGCATTCACGTCAGGTGCGCGTGTGTTAATCATCATAGTGGTCTATATGCTTGTTGCATATGCATGGTGTCGGTAATGGTTGTAGTGATTTCATCATGTGAAAGAGGATGTTATTGTCGTGAATCATGTCATCATGAGTGTATGATTGGTTACATGTTATTTATGCTTATGTATTGTCAGTATACATTAGTATGGTTGTTGTTTTCATGCATGAGGTCATGGCATGTGCAGTTGATATGGTCATGCATTGATGACTAAACTCTAGCTAGAATGATGGTTACATGGTTATATGCTTATGTATTAAATGTATATATGTTCTCATGATTATGTTATACATGTATGACATTGTTTGGTTGATATTGCAGATGAGATATCATCCCCAAATTTTGCTAAGGTACGTTGGTTTACGATGATTTGGTTTAGCTAGCATAGTATGCCTTGCAGGAAAGAGATAAAAAATGACTAGAAAGATGGTAGACTACAAAGATTCTCCCTATTAATCAAATGAGCAACGTGGTGTTGGGAACCCTTCTGATTTAGTAAACACATTGAGAAGATTGAAGGAAGAAATAAGGAGTTGTAAGGTGGACAATGACAAAATAATGCAGGCACAAGAGAAACAAGCAAGGGTTAATGCAATACTCCTTCAGATTTTTTAAGAATTGCAGTGACAAGGGCCACTTCGGATCAGCCATGGACAAGAGGACATAACTAGTGGAGAATATTGTAGTAGGTCTCATGGTGAGTACAGGTCAGTTAGAGATGACATGGTTAGAGATGACATATTGTTCGATTCATTGGATAGGAGAGGTGATGGATATAGGTATTATTCTAGTTTTGGTTTTGAAAGGCATCATGATCATCATCGTTATCATCCTTATAGGAGGAGTGATAGGGGATATTTTCTAGATGAATTTAAGAAAGAAAAGGCGCCTACTTTTGATGGAGACTTGAAGAAACTAGAAGATGCAAAGGCTTGGATACTTGGGATGAACAATTTCTTTGAGTTTCATGAGTACACAGAAAACATGAAGGCTAGAATTGTTATCTTCAGCCTAAGGGGTAAAGAAAATATATGGTGGGAAGATGTGAAGTGGGTCAGAGACATCAGGACAAAGGACTTGACTTGGCATGAATTCAAGAGGTTTTCCAAGAAGAAGTACTTGTCACAAAGGTAATACGACAATAAGGCCAAAGAATTCTATGAGCTAAATATCGAATCAATGACGAATGAAGAGTACACGACTAAGTTCCTGGATCTATTGAAGTATGTACCATATCTTAAAGATGGTAATGCTAAAGTTAAACGATTTGTCAATGGTTTTCCATTAGAATTTAGAGATCAGATTGAGTATGATGAGCCTCGGTCACTTGAGGAAGTTATTGGGAAATTGAAGCATTGCTATGAACATTCAAAGTGTAAGAATGAATCTCTTCAAGCATGGAAAGTAAAGGATAAGGATAAAGGTAAAGGTAAATGGAAGCTAAAAAGAATAAGGCCTCAAAATGTAGAAGAGAAAGAAAATGTGGCACCACAAAAGAATTTCAATGCAGCTAGTTAGGGACATGGGTCACAGAAGCAACATAGAGGTGATGGTAGTGGACGGTTGGAGTGTTGGACATGTGGTAAGGAACACCTTAAGATATATTTTCCACAAAATCAGGGTGGTAAGCCTCATATCTATAGTGCACAGGAAGTGGAGAATGTTGGGGATGTTAGTCAGAGAATTCATCACATCTATGCAACACAGGACAACAAACAAGTAGACCATTAGGAATCTATAATTGAGATGGAAGGTAAGTTTTGTGATCAAGTTGTTTCTATTTTAATTGACCCTGGATATAATCATAGTTATGTTGGTCCTGACTTGGTGGATAAGTGTGGTTTGAATAAATAATTACATGCATAATCTTGATTAGTGCAGTTGGCTACACGTACAAAAAAAGGAATTTATCATTGGGTAAGAGCTTGTGCATTTGATTTTAATGGTATGCCTGCTGTAGCGCATTTGAATGTATTACCATTGGGATCATATAGTATGTTATTGGGTATGGAGTAGATATACCTTCACAGGACCAAGGTGGAATTTTATGACAAATCCAATTAGTGTCTGGATGACAAATCCATTACTAAGAGTCTTAGAGGGAAAGCCACATCAGTGAGGATGGTGACAACTATGCAGGAAAAGTGCAGTTGCAGAAAAGGGTATGTGTTATTTGCAGAGAATATTTCTAGAGACAAAGGTAAGTAAGTTGAGGATGCAGATGTTTTGAGCAGGTACTTAGTTCTACAACAATTTCAGGATGTGTTTCCTGTAGAGATTTCAGAGTTGCCACCTCACAGGGAAGTATACTTTTATATTGAGTTAGTGCCAGGGGCAGCTCCAGTGTCAAAATCAACTTACAAAATGAGCACACCTAAGTTGGTAGAGTTAAAGTTGCAGCTGAAAGAGATGCTTGACAAGGGATACATTAGGCTGAGTGTATCACCTTGGGGCACATTGATATTGTTTGTGAAGAAGAAGGATAATACTCTCAGACTATGCATTGACTATAAGTAGTTGAACAAAGTGACCATCAAGAACATGTATCCATTGCTGAGGATTGATGACTTGTTTGATCATTTGAAAGGAGCAACAGTGTTCTCGAAGATTGATTTATGATCTAGATATCATCAGGTACACATTAAAGAGGAGGTCATTTACAAGACATCTTTATGAACCAGGTATGGGAATTGTGAGTTTGTTGTAGTTCCATTCGGCTTGACTAATGCTCCAACTACCTTTATGTGTTTGATGAATAGTGTGTTGCATCCTTATTTGGACAACTTTGTTATTGTGTCCATTGATGACATATTGGTATATTCCAAAAATGAGGAAGAGCATGTCGAGAATTTGGTAGCAATGTTGAGGTTGCTGAGAGAGCATCAATTGTATGGCAAGCTTAGTAAGTGTAGTTTCTTTCAGACTAATGTACATTACTTGGGACATGTTGTCTCTAAGTAGGGCATAGCAGTGGATCCAAAAAAGGCAAGAGCTATCATGGAGTGGGAAGCACCTAAAAATGTAGATATGGTGAGATCCTTCATGGGATTGGGAGGTTATTACAAGAGGTTCATTGGGAAATTCTCACAGATTTCTTATCCAATTACATCGTTATGAAGGAAAGGTAAGAAGTTTGAATGGACAGAGGAGTGTGAGGCCAATTTTGAGTAGCTTAAGCGGTTGTTGACACATGCACCAATATTAAATATCACAGATCCGAACAAAGAATTTGTAGTATGTACATATGCTTGCAAGAGAGGACTTGGTGGAGTCCTTATGCAAGAAGCACAGGTAGTGTAATATGTGATATGAGTCACAGAAACTAAATGAGCATGAGAATAACTATTTGACACATGATCTTGAGCTAACAGTGATCATACATGCATTGAAGATATGGAGGCACTATCTTGTTGGTAGGAGGTTTGTATTGATGACTGATCACAATGGGTTGAGATACTTGTTTGACTAGCCAAATCTAAATGCCAGGTAAGCTAGATGGTTGGCCACATTTTGTGAGTTTGATTTGAGATTAGATACATCAAAGGAAAGGAGAAAAGGGTCACAGATGATCTTAGAGGGTAGATATAGGTAAATCACAAAGCAATTATGAGTTTTAATGGGATAGATCTATAGAATAGGATCTTGTAGGCATGCCATCTGGATGTCAGGTATATGGATATTGTGCATAGGTTGCAACAGAGTAAAAGTAGTGGTATAGGTATAGGTACATGTAGTAGTACTGGTACAGGTACAGGTAGTGGTACAGGTATAGGTACAGGTGTAGGTGCACAGGATGTGGACTATTGTCTTACAACAGATGATTGGTCAGGTTTAGAGACATGATATATGTGCTAGATAGTAGTGAGCTCAAGAAGGTGATCTTGATGAAGGTTCATGTGAAACCATATTCAAGTTGCCTAGGCTACTATAATACGCTAAAAAGAGTGAATAAATTATATTATTGGCCGAATCTGAAGAAGGATGTAGTAGAGTTTGTGGCTGGATGTTTGGATTTTTTAGCAAGAAAAGGCAGAGTGTAGGCATCCAAGTGAGTTTTTATAACCACTAGTGATTCCAGTGTGGAAATTGGAGGTCATTTCCATGGAATTTATCATAGGTTTGTCGAGGACAATGAGACAACACAATTCCATCATGGTTGTTATTGACAGGTTGATAAAGGTTGTGCACTTCATTCCAGTGAAGTCTACATTCTCAGATAGCGATGTAGCATAGGTATTCATTAGAGATGTGGTTAGATTTCATGGTGTTACAAAGAATATTATGTCAGACAAGGATGCAAAGTTCACTTCTAAGTTTTGGAAGGAGTTATTTGAAGGTTTTGGCACATAGTTGGCCTTCAGCACAACTTATCATCCATAGATAGATGGATAGATAGAGAGGGTCAACAGGATCACTCCCACCGATAGGAGTATTGCATGGGGTTCTAATTTTTTGGTTGAGATGGATCTTTAGATGGATTCAAATTTGAGTGAGGTGGATCTATGAATAATAGAACACATGGCCTAATAACCCCTGAACCGAACTGTGGGTTGCAGTAAAGCTAGATTTTGTGTTGCCTCGGTGTTCCTAGGAATCTTGTACCAGTGAATGACGGGATATATGGTAAAGCCTAGAGGTGGTTGCCTTTGATTAGACCTAGGAATCCTTGTCGGTGAATGGTGGGATATACGATAAATCCTAGAGGGTGGAGTCTCAGTTTAAGGCCTAGTGATCCCTGGATCAGATTGTGGATTATGATCAAGCTTGAGAGACTTGGAGACAAGGAAATTCCTCATGGTGTAGGTGGAGAAATCCAGTGGCATCCATACTTTTTTTGGCCTAGTGATTTGGTGGAGATCATGGTAAGGCATGTTATTACATGTTTATTGTTTGGCCAGACCTAGTGATATGATGTGGATTGTGGTAAAGCTTGTATTCTATTGATGAAGGTGGGGTGCTTTAGCCTCGAGATGCCCTAGTTGGTTCTTTCGGTTTGAGTCCCACATCCATCCTTGGAATATGGCACGGGAGTGAATGGATGAAGGGAGAATTGGCTCAGCCATTATATAGTCGGGTGGAACGTGGCAGTCCCATCCTGGGTTGGCTTTTGCATTCATTAATAAGAGTTTCTTTCCTTAACATCTTATGTATAAATGTACTGGTGTATATGTGGATTCTATGACTAATGTATCCTTGATATTTTTGTTGTTATTATTATGGTTATAAGCATGCTTTATGATAGTGATGATGTATGGCTCTCCTTATGTTTTGATTCGCAAATGAATGAATAATGTATCTATGACCTAATAGATGATAATGCAACTAATGGTACAAGGAAACAATGCTTCTTAGCGATTCTCAGATAAGTATGATAACTCTATGTTCAGATCCGTTGTTTACACCTGTAGATTACATATTTGTGACATGTTTGACAAAATGTCTGTCATGGATAGTAGGGGTCTAATCTAGATCTTGTCCTTGTTTTTGTAAATGCATCATTTTTATGTTGTGTAAATTCATTTCTGGAAGTGTCATTGAGTTCTAGGCAGTGATCTGGGCTTTGGACATGAAAATTGACAAAAATCCCAGAGACACGAGCACACCACTGGCCAGAAAATTCCTTGGACACATGCATACCCATGTTGTGGGAGTGTCTGGAGCCTCCTAGACGCATGCTTTCCCATATCAAGGGAGTGTACAGGGGTTTAGTGGTTTAAAACCTCAATTCGTCTCAAGAGCTGTGTATCTTAGTGGTTGTGTTGGTTCGTAGGGGTCCTGTTGTTGATGTGGAGGATCTGTGTGGTATGTTTCCATCGATCCCACTTCCTTAAGGTCACCTAGGAGATTGAATCTCATTATAGTGGCTTCTTGTCGCATATTTGCCCCGGTTGGCCAGTTACTTGCGTAGATGTGGGATGAGTGTGTTATAGTGCAGAGGAAGTGTGTGTGGAGAAAACATGTGCAAAGATGGTTGTGCAGAGGAAACGTGTTCGGAGGAAGTCGTGCGAAGGTGGCTTAATCAATTAATTAGCAAGAACGGTAGAAGCAAGGACTATACTCCATTACAGCTATTACCCTTATTGGCATTGGCAATGGTTTATATGAGAACCACTTTGATGACTCCCCTTATAAATTATTTCTTCGTTTATAAAAAATAGTTACAAGAAGTGAAGACATGAACTAAATAGCTTTGATTCATAAGGGGATCCAACAATATTGTCATCAAGAATTGTAGGCAAGCATCTAATCATATTATAGTATTATAATTAAGATATATCTATGGGTGGGGAAAATTGAAATAACATATTTGTATCTTTAACAAAAGTGGTTATGTATAGTGATTATTGTAATTAGTTATTTAAGTGTCTTGAGTTATGGCAGGGTAGAGTCGTGGTAGTTTTCCACTACTAAGATGCTTCATTAAATAATATGCCACCCACTCATAATGCAAATGAATCAATATTGCTTACACTTTGGTTCATATATATTATATATATTATATATATATATATATATTATATATATATATATATATATAAAATTGTACTTGACTATTTAAAATAAGACATATATATTATTTTTTATAAATCATATGCAACTATAAATATAATTTTATATATATGTGTGTGTGTCATATGCGACTAATTTTTTGATTAGTTTTTATTCATCCATAAAAGCTTCAAATTGATCAACAATATATTAAGGAGGTTACAAACTCCATGCTCCTCAATTCCACCTTTAGTGAAGAATCACTATCTACTATTAAATGGGCTTATTTAAGATAAGGCTATATTCAAGCTAAGTATGGAAGAGATTAAAATTTATCTGTATCACTTAAAAATTACTCACAAGTAGTACAAATGATCACCAGAGATGTCATTGAATTATTGAAGCAAAGGTTCCTTAAGGACATTAGACAGTAGAAAAAAAACAGCTCACAAAATTTTACAAAGTGGATTTTTTTCTCATCTATCCAAAAGTGCAGTTTAGGTTTTGCACCGATCTGTGTGACTAATCCTTTGATAGTTGTTTGGATCCATAGAAACAACATTCCCACATCGAAAAATTTATTAAATCGCTAAGATGCATGTATAGATTGTGGATTGAGCAGTCATGTTCCCGAGAGAGTTTATGATACCTTGAAATACTTGATAACAATAGCCTCCACTCAACACGGCCAGCCACCAAAAATCCATATAAAAGCAGGCCTTGGGGTAGCAGGTCAACAAAGATCAAAGAGGCTAAGGTTACGCTGCAAAAATCACTGTGGATTCCGCACTAGAAATCTAAGAGCTTGAATTACTTGCCTTCAGTGAGCATCTTGCGTCAGAGTGTGTTTAATGTTTCTCACATGGAGAGAGATCATGCAAAGGGAGAAAAAGGGGACCTTTCATTGGGAGAATGCAGAAAGTTCTTTGTGCCTCACATCGACACGTGTCCCATTTCATCTATTTACGATTATAAGTTATCTCTTAATTAATTTAGTTGTGTTATGCTTTTTTGAAATTTTACATTATGCTTCTCTAACCATGTCTGTGAACTGACGTAGGTTGCAACAATCTACTTGGGTTTTGCTCACTAATCTAACAAAAACCGACACAAAAGTACAAGAAAAACAAATATTACCACTATTTTAAATTTAATAGATTAAAGAGAAAATAAAAGCTTTTGTTGTTTTTTTCCTTGAAACTAAGAAATAACGATTGCATTGACCCAATTGTGAACATTTAGTGTCTTTAAAGAGTGACCTTCAAGAAAACCGAGAAAACATTTCCGAATAAGTGGTTGACCTTCAAGAAAACCGAGAAAACATTTCCGAATAAGTGGTTGCAGAACAAAACTAAGAAGTAAAGATTGCATGGACCCAATTGTGAACGGCTAGTGTCTTTAAACAGTGACCTTCAAGAAAACCGAGAAAACATTTCCGAATAAGTGATTGCAAAACAAGTGTTAGAAAAAATTTACAGGGGTAGAGGAGAGGAGTCTTATTCAGAATTCAGTTGGGGCAAGGTAATTCTTATGAGAATTCACTTGCGTCGAGGTAAATCTTATGTTGCCGCATGGAAATCACAACTACACAGAAGCTTAATAAAACGTAGGAAAAAATTCACGGCAAATTAGAATAAAAGCAAAAAGGGTTGTGATTTACTCATGAATGTTTAAGACCACATCGTAACATAACATAGTTCAATAATATTTTAAACATAAGAAAATACATTCACGTGATAAATGGAGGTTGTAGCTCCAAGTGAAAATACAAAAGACTAACTGCCATTTAAGTATCATTGGGGTTGCAGAGTAAATGCCTGTAAAACTCTGTAAAATGGTTTTCACACACCCACCAATATTTCCTCCACTATTTTTTACTCACTACCTCATAGAATCTCGCTCTATAACTTGCCCAACATATAAAATGAATTTTACAACCATATTTATCACAACATACAAATTTGACATTAATACATGACAGAGCAAATAATTAATAGGCAACATGGGCGATTTTACATAGTAATTGGTTTTCTGATCTTGTAAGTGTTGGGAGTCTGGGCAACAGTCGCGAAGTAAATGTTTGCCCATATCTATTTACCAAAATTTATTAAATGCCTTAAACTCTCCGCTGTGTTGCATAATGGTCAGCGTTGTACTTCTACTTTGACTTTAATCCTTTCGCCTGCAAACAAAATTGCAACCCTGAAATAGTTGACTAGAGAAGCATGGTGTTTGTCAGTGTGTTTAAGGCAGCACTTGAGATTAATATTTCCAACGCTCCCCCCTTAGTCACAATTGTCACCATTGGCAATTCCCAAACAATCTCTGAGATAAACAAAACTTTCACATGCCAATGGCTTTGTGAAAATATTAGCAAATTGTTCCTCTGACCTACAGTGCTACAACACAATTTCATCATTGTTAATCAACTCTTTGATAAAATGATATTTAGCATAAATATGCTTAGTCCTCTTGTGAAAAATATAATTCTTTGAATGCAATTGCTGAGGTGTTGCCGCAAAAAATAGTTTTCGTTCCCTCTTGGTCGTGGTGAAGATCCCTTAACATCCTTCTCACCCAAACTACCTGACACGTTGTTGTTGTTGCGGCGACATATTCAGCTTCTGTTTTTGACATTGATACTATTGGCTACTTCTTGGAGGCCCATGAAATGGCTCCAGAACCCAAATGAAAAACATATCCTGATGTATTTTTTTTGTCATTGACACTTCATGCCCAATCACTAACAATGTAACCAACTAGCCTGAAATCACTTCTTGCAATGTACAAAATGCCATACTGTTTTTGTCCCATTGACATACCTTAGAATCCTTTTCGTTGCTTGCCAATGTGTTTCATTGGGTGTCTCCATGAACCTCGACACCAAGCTCACTGCATACATTACATCCGGCCTAGTGGTGGTCAAATACATCAAGCTGCCTATCATACTTTTGTATAATGTTGGATTGACATTGTTGTTGCAATCTTCTTTGCTTAACTTCAACCCCATGACAATTGGAGTTGGTGCGAGCTTGATGTTCTGCATTTTAAACCTCTCCAAAATGTCTGCTACATACTTTTCTTGAAAGATAAAAATGCCAATCTTTGTTTTCTTTACTTCTATGCTCAAAAAATATCTTAACAACCCCAAGTTAGTCATTTCAAATTCATTCTTCATGACTTGTTTGAAATCAACAATTAGGAAATCATCACTACCCTTAAAATCAAATCATTTACAAATAAGACAACAATAAGAATCTTACCATCACTCTCTTTGATGTAGAGTGTAGGTTCTTCGTCACATTTATCGAAACCATTTTCCTAACAAGTAAGCATCTATCCTACTATACCATGCACGCAGTGCTTGCTTCATCCCATAAAGAGCTTTCCTCAACCGATACACTTTGTCTTCTTGGACTTCTACCTCATAACTAGGTGGTTGCGTAACATACACTTCATCTTTCAGCACTCCATTCAAGAATGCCGATTTTACGTCCATTTGATACACTTTTCATTTATGTTGCATGACAATCACCAAAACTCTGTGCACTGTCTCCATCATCGCGATTGGCGCAAATGTCTCTGCATAATCTTTTCCATGTCACTGCTTGTATCCTTTGACAACTAGCCTTGCTTTATGCCTTTCAATATTTCTGTCAATATTTCTCTTAGTCTTATAGACCCACTTCACTCCAATGACTTGTTTTTCTTGCGAAAATTCCATAACTCCCATGTGCCATTGTTTTCTATTTCTTCCTCCATTGCCTAAACCCATTTTTCATCTTTGACTGCATCTTCAAAATGGATTGAGTCATCCACATGAAAAAATAATGCAAATAAGGAATTCAAACCAGTGCTACTATCAACTTCATCTTGCTCATAAATTTCATTTAAATTTCTAAATTTTAGTCTTCTTATGCTTGCTAAAGATGGGCTTGACATGTCACTTGGTGTTGCACTTTGTGGTGTGATTGGAGAAGCACTTGCTTGACTGCGCGATATTGTCATATTATTTGTTGATGGTGTTATTTGCTACCTGTTTGTTGCACTTGAATAGGAGTAGAGGAAGTCGATGTCAAGGAATTACTTGCTCTTGTCAATTCCCCTTTGTCCTCATGCGGTATACAAGCTTTGACATTCACTGTCTTCTCTAAACTTCCATCCCATGCTTCCTCTTCTATGAACTGCACATCTCCGCTGATTATGACCTTCTTGGTTGATGGATTGTAGAGCTTGTATGCCTTGGATTCATCATTATATCTAAGAGATATATATTTCTCCCCCTTGCTATCCAACTTCTTCCTCAACTCATCCGGGACATGTGCATATGCTATACATCCAAAGACTCTCATGTGAGTGAAACTATGCTTTCTTCCACTCCATGCTATAGAAATTTCTCTATAGATTAGCTAGCTCTGATACCATGTAGAAATTCTTAATGTAGATTAATCTGATTTATGCAATGTGCTAAAATAAAATACTTTATCTACTTCTACTATCAAACTTGCAGAAGCTTAATCGATTTGAGCAAGATCAAACAGAACACATATAACAGAGAAGAATAAGCAGTACACATGAAACACAGAAGAATACTCTGGGGAAAGTCTCAGCTAAAAACCCCGCTATCTGTATTATCATACAAGTGGAAATATCTCAGGATTACAAAAAGCTTTAGCTCACAAGCTATCCAACGCTCAGTACAATCCCTCACTGCTGCTCATAAACAGAATAGACACCACATATGCCTTCCTTCAGTCCTCCAAGCCTCCTATTTCCTTGTGTAGTTTCTCTTGGGTCCTCCAGCTGCCACCTGTGTGATTCTCACCTCACACACTGCTCTGACCTCTGTAGTAACTGCGCAATCCTGAAGGAATTAATTCCTTCTGCATGGATGAGCTTCCTTTATAAGAAAATTCCTCCAACTGATAGTACAATGTCCCTGTCTTTAATCTCAACTGGGTCTCTATATGAACTAACATGCATGATTTATTTATGAGAGAATATTCAGTTATCTGAAGTACACTAGTTGCATGCATGCATTAACTGATTGAACTCACAATTAGTTCCTCCAACTGTTTGGAACTAATATAATTGGACTTAACTCAATTAACTAAGCTAACTAATTACAACTCAAATACAACTCATCCTTATCTCCTTAATTAAGGGATAACTTCCTCGATCAAAGGGATAATTGTTGCATGTCTTCACAAAGACTTCATGTTTGAATTTATCCAATTAATTAACTCAAGATGAATTAATTAATTATTTTTCAAACAAATAGTGAGACAAAATTTGAATTTGAATTCTCAATTTTTATTCAAGGGCAAATAAAAATTGGAATATATCCCAAAATGCTATTTATAGCAATGCTATTTTTGGCATTTCTAGTTTTTTCTATTTTCAACAGAGTTGTAGTATATCCTGAAATGCTATTTATAGCAATGCTATTTTTAGCATTTCTTGTTGCTATTTTCAACACTCCCTCTCAACAAGAAAAAAATTCAACTCAAACCCAATCTTGAACCTTTGGAATGTTCTGTATGCAACACTTCCCTCAAGTGTTGTTGCTCCAACAACTCCAGAAACAAAAAATATCCAACCTAAATCAGAATGATGCCTCTGTCATCAAAGTCTCTGACTGCTATTGCCTCTATGAACTGAAAAGCTATGCAGCTCTGTTCTCTTTAGCATCTGACTGCTCTAGCCTCTATCACTTTGATCTCTCACTGCATCAATCACACTGATTCCTCCTGCTACATCCGTGTTGCTGTTGGTTCTATCTCCCACCACTGCATCCGCACTGTACCTCCTATCATCATGTTGCATTGTGCTACCCACTACTACACAAAAACTTAGTTACTAAGAAGTAAGTAACTGATCTACCAACTGACCTCCCTGTTGGGCTAGAAACAACCTCTGATGTTGAAGCTC
The DNA here is from genome assembly GCA_000404065.3 of Pinus taeda. Taxonomy (NCBI): domain Eukaryota; kingdom Viridiplantae; phylum Streptophyta; class Pinopsida; order Pinales; family Pinaceae; genus Pinus; species Pinus taeda. The sequence goes on from APFE030298693.1 coordinate 73,834, forward strand.
CATCTGTCGTTCCATCTGCATCTATCTCTATCCACTCAGCTAGTCTTGCTACTCCTCGTCGGGGCTCCCGTAGTAAGGTCTAATCAAAGAGGATGGGTACATCAAGGATCTTGCCCCTATTTCAGTTTTCTTGGGACTATCTCTTCACATCGCCCCACCTCACACCTAGAGGTATGGTTGCATGTGATTCCTCTATCCACTTGGCTCAAAATTTCCCCCTACTAGAGGACTCTACATGAGTGGATGCCTCCACTCGATCTCCTCTCGGCTTCTCCAGTTGTGGCTGCTCCACAACCTCCTGAAACTGCTTCACCAATTGTGGCTCCTCCACAATTGTCTGAGACTTCTTCTGGCACTGCATGTTAAGAGGTAATGTACTCTCCCTCTCAACCACGAAGTCTCTAATAGTTTTCTTGCTCCTCAAGGCCTTGCATGCATCTTGAACCTCAAGAGCATATAGGTTCTATATCTGTGAACCGATCTATTTCACCTGACCCGTGGTGATGTGTCTAAGGAAAACCTTTCCCTTACTGAAGGCAACATTGTAGCCTTTATCCTCCAACTTCGCGATCGTACCAAGTTCTTCTTTAGTTCTGGCACATACTTCCATCAGTCAAGGTGATCGAAGCTCCATGCTCCCTTTGAAACACAATTGTACCTTCACCCGAAACATGGTACTTTCCATCATCACCCATATCTATGCGCATCTGGAGGTCCTTCTCCTCCAAGGTACTGAATAAAATCTTATCGCTAGTCATGTGGAATGAGGCTCCATTGTCAAGAAACCAACAACAACCCATCATCGATGAAACCATGCATGCGATGAGGGTGAAGTCCATCTTGAATTGAGAGGCCAATGCCTCACCTTCAGATCGTTCTGAGGGTCCCTTCTTGGAATTCTTCGATGGGAAATTAGTCTCATAATGACCCATCTCGTGACAATTAAAACATCTCACTTTAGATTTGTCACCCTACTTCCCTCCATGAGAAGAACTCGATTTGGGACGAGAATCCTTCTCCTTCCCTTTCCTTGCCTTACTAGCTAAGCCATCTCTGGTGCTCCTCTTGATCTCCTCCTGCATCAGATCCGACCATAGTCGTTCCCAATTTGGCAGTTTCTCTCTTCCATTCACTGAGTCCTGGTAGCTATGCCAACTCTTAGGAAGACCGAGGAGAGAAAGACTCACCATGTCATCATCGACTATCGTGATTCCTACACTTCCAAGCTCATCTCTACAGTTGGTGAGCTTGTTCAAATATGTAGAGTTCGTGTCACCCTTTTCACACTTGATTTTCCGAATCTTGTCCTTCAGTGCCAGTTTCCTCTGGTTGCTGATGTTCTGATATGGATCCTTCAATGTCTTCCACATTGAAAATGGAGTCTCCTTCCCATGGAGACTTGGAGACAATATGGTCTCAAACTCCCTCTAGAAGAATCCTCCTCCCTCTCACCACACATTTCTTCCATTCTACCAATTCTTGGGCATTAGCTACTGCTTGCTTGAGGACTTCTTGATTAATGAAGTCCTTCAAACCGTTGTCCTCTAATATCACTTCCATGCAATCCTTCTCGGCTATGTAATTCGAGTTGCCATCTAGGGCATACTCGAGTCTAAAGCCATTGAACGCCAGCGGTTATTTTTGAGATGTGATAAGAAATTGATTCTGTACCTACAATCAGGGACTTTAAACTTCGAACTTCTCCCTTCTTTGTATATTGTTCTCCGCTTTGATAACCTTTGCTCCAATAACATGTAGAAATTTCTCTATAGATCAGCTAGCTTTGATACTATGTAGAAATTATCACTGTAGATTAATCTGATTATGCAATGTACTAAAGTAAAATACTTAATCTACTTCTACTGTCAAACTTGCAGAAGCTTAATCAATTTGAGCAAGATCAAACAGAACACACATAACAAAGAAGAAGAATCAATACACATGAAACACAAAATAATACTCTAGGGAAAGCCTCAGCTAAAAACCCTGCTATCTGTATTATCATACAAGTGGAAATATCTCACGATTACACAAATATTTAGCTCACAAGCTATCCAACTCTCAATACAATCCCCCACTGCTGCTCATAGACAGAATAGACAACACATATTCCTTCATTCAGTCCTCCAAGCATTCTATTTCCTTGTGCAGTTTCTCTTGGGTCCTCTAGCTGCCACCTGTGTGATTCTCACCTCACACATTGCTCTGACCTCTGTAGTAACTGCACAATCCTGAAGGAATTAATTCCTTCTACATGGATGAGTTTCCTTTATAGGAAAATTCCTCCAACTGATAGTACAGTGTCCCTGTCTTTAATCTCAACTGGGTCTTTGTCTGAACTGACATGCATGAGTTATTTATGAGAGAATATTCAGTTATCTGAAGTACACTAGTTGCATGCATGCATGCATGCATGCATTAAATGACTGAACTCACAATTAGTTCCTCCAGCTATTTGGAACTAATTTAACTGGACTAAACTCAGTTAACTGAGCTAACTAATTACAACTCAAATACAACTCATCATTATCTCCTTAATTAAGGGATAACTTCCTCAATCAAAGGTATAATTGTTGCATGTCTTCACAAAGACTTCATGTTTGAATTTCTCCAACTAATTAACTCAAGATGAATTAATTAATTATTTTTCAAACAACTAGTGAGACTAAATTCGAATTTTAATTATCAATTTTGATTCAAGGACAAATAAGAATTGGAATATATCCCGAAATGCTATTTATAGCACTATTATTTTTAACATTTATATTTTTTCTATTTCCAACAGAGTGGGAGTATATCCTGAAATGCTATTTTTAGCATTTCTTATTGCTATTTTCAACACATGCCTCTTCAGGAACTATGTTATGGACGCTTTTGGTTGGACATATATTCAAGATATATGCTGCACATCCGACAGCTTCAGCGCAATAATCACTTGGCAAATGTTTTGCCTTCAACATGCTCCTTGCCATTTCCATAATGATCTTATTCTTCCTTTCCGCCACACCATTTTGTTGAGGTGTATATCTTGTTGTGAATTTTTTGTGAATTCCATGCTCCCTCCAAAATCGAAAGAAATCATTTGAGATGTATTCGCCACCTCTGTCTGTCCCGAGGACTTTGATGTAGTGTCCACTTTGCCTCTCAACAAGAGCTTTGTATTGGCTAAAGCACTCAAACACTTCACTTTTATGTTTTAGGAGATAGACCCATGTCTTCCGTGTGTAGTCATCTATGAAGGTCTATGAAGGACTTTGATGGTGCCTGCATTGGTCCACATAAATCTGAGTGGACAATCTCCAAGGGTTCTTTTTCCCTTACTGACTTTCCAGCTAGAAATGTCTCTCTATGTTGCTTGCCCAAGAAACATCCTCCACATAGGCTGTTTGGTTTTTCTATGAGTGGAAATTCCTTCACCATGCCTTTCTTATGCAGAAAATTAAAACCTCCAAAGTTGACATGTTCAAATCTCAAATGCCATAACCAATTTTCATCTTTAACTTCTGCTTGAAAGTTTACTTGTGTGACTGCTACATCTTTTCTTTCATCCTCTTGTGATTTCATTAATAGTTATGCTTGTGCACCTTCTTCTTTCAAATATGATCTTATCTTTAGGGGAAACATTCTATTATTTGTCATCTGAACCTTTGCAATCATCTGTCTTCTTGGAGGCCTATCCAAAATTGTGCACACATCATTTTCGAAGAAGAAATTGTATCCCTTTTGCATGAGTTGTCTAATGCTTATGAGGTTATGCCTTAGACTTGGGACAAAGTAAACATCTAAGATGTACTTCTTCTCCCCCTTCTTTGTTAGGATGTTAACTCTTCATTTTCCCATGACAGAGACTTTGCTACCAGTCCCTAATGTCACTTCAGATTTCACACTTTCATCTAGATTGGAAAACATTTCTATGTTCCCTGACATGTGGTTACTACACCTTGAATCTAGATACCATATATCACTTTTTTTTTCTTGTGCTACATTATAAGCTAAAAACATGCTATCATGGTTCTGATTTTCTTTTGTGAAATTTACACTTGGTTTGTTACTAATGTCATATTTCTTCTTTCTACATTCATTTTCATAATGACCATACTTCTTATAGTACTAACATTGGACTTGAGATTTATCATACCTTTGACCTTGTATTTGATTTTGGCTTGGGCCTTGACTTGGAATTTGATTGTTACCCCTTCCACTTGAGCTTGAAGGGATGCTTATTCCACCTCTGTGTGGGCTTCTTCCTCTTCCTTTAGCATATGATCTTCCTCTGCCTCAACCTTGACCAAATGAAACTTGTGTCTTGAAGGCATGCTCCAATGAGGAGTTTTTTACTCTATTCAGTCTATGTTCATGAGAAATCAATGATGCATGAAGCTCATCCACTGAGAACTGTGAGAGATCCTTTGTATCTTCTATGGCCACAAAAATGGCATCAAACCTTGCTAGGAAATTTCTCAAAACTTTCTCAACTATTCTCCTTTCTTCAAGTGTCTCACCATGAGACCTTATTTAAGTAACCAACCCAATTACATGTGTAAAAAAATGAGTCTACATTCTCAGACTCTTTCATACAAAGTGTTTCAAAATATCTTCTCATCATTTGTAGTTTTGTTGTCTTGACTTTTGCCATGCCTTGGTAGGATGTCTGGAAGGTGTCCCATGCTTTCTTAGACTTTGTTGTTGTTGCAACCCTTGGGAAAATACTTTCATGAATTACTTGAAAAATGTAGAAGAGGGCTTTTGAATCCTTCTTCTTATTGTCCCTCAATAGATCCCTTTCTGCTTGAGACAAGGCGTTGTGTTTTGCTGCATCTGTTGGTTCTTGGAAACCATTCTGCACCAAATCCCAAATGTCTTGAGAAGAAAACATGGCCTTCATTGTAATAGCCCAATAATCATAATTTTTTCCATTAAACTGAGGTATTTGAGGATTAGTGAAGCTTGTGCTTGATGTTTCCATTTCTGAGTGTAAAAAAAAACTTTCTACCTATTGGTAAATATACTAGAAAATAGTGTGCCCTCAAAGCAATTTTAACTTCTAATAAAAGCACTTGTTTTTACACTAACAGAGTTTAACCTGCTCTGTTACTATGTTAGAAAAAATTTACGGGGGCAGAGAAGAGGAGTCTCACTCAGAATTCGGTTGTGGCAAGGTAAGTCTTATGAGTATTCACTTGCGTCGAGGTAAGTATTATGTTGCGGCATGGAACTCACAACTATAGAGGCTTAATAAAATGCAAGAAATAACTCATAGAAAAACAGAGTAAAATAAAAAGGGGTTGCGGTAAATTTACTCATGAATGTTTAAGACCACATCACAACATAACATACTTTGTATTATATTTCAAACATAGGAAAACAAATTCACGTGATAAATGGAGATTGCAGTTCCAAGTGAAAATACAAAAGACTTACTACGATTTACATATCACTGGGGTTGTGGAGTAAATGTCTGTAAAACTCCGTAAAACTAGTATTCATGCGCCCACCAATATTTCCCCCACGATTTTCTCCTCATTATCTCACAAACTCTCGCTCTCTAACTTGCCCAACATACAAAATGAATTTTACATCCATATTTATCTCAACATACAAATTTGACATTAATACATGACAAAGCAAATAATTAATATGCAACATGGGTGATTTTACATAGCAATTGGTTTTTCGATCTTGGAGGTGTTGAGTGTGGGAAACAGTCGCAGAGTAAATGATTGCCCATATCGATTTACCAAAATTTATTAAATTCCTTAAACTCTCTGTTGTGTTGTGGAATGGTCAACATTGTACTTCTGCTCTGACTTCAGTCCTTTCGCCTGCAAACAAAATCGCAACCGTGTAGTAGTTGACTCGGAAATCATGGTGTTTGTCAGTGTGTTTAAGGCAACAATTTAGATTAATGTTTCCAACAAAAAGTAGTAGGAAAGTAGACATACCATAATCATTGTTCCATTGCACATAGTGGGGCAAGAGTCTCTCCATAATGTCGTGACTGATATGGTCCATACCTTTACCAGTCTTGAGCTCTCTTAACTTTGTCATGTTTTTTAAATTTCCAGTCATGGGCCTCTAATACCTTGCCTTTCCATAATCTTCCTGATAGTGTGAGTCTTCAACTAGTATGTGTAAACAAAACTGCGAAAATTCCTCCAAAAGATAATATGGAAGCTTAACACCGGTAGTATAACTGTTATAAAAAATGTTTTGAAGATACTTTTTTCAAAGCAACAACTCCTCCTTCATTTGATTGAAACATATTGCCTAGATGATTAAGAAACTATGTCTTTCTGTCTCGGCAGAGGAGATGTAGTTTATAGATATAGAAATTTGTCTTTGTTTCAACCTATGTGTCTGTAGACCTCATCTTTATAGCTTTAATATCGCCAGTGGAACCCTCTCATATTTTACATCCAAAATGTGCTTTTAACTACAACCACCGCTATGCTGTAGAATGTCCTAGGATAAACCTATCATATCTGAGACATTTTAGATGCACCATAGATGTGTCTGACTATATATTGATTGCGTTTAAAGATTAAGATGTATTATTGATTGCTTTTAACTATTAAGATAAATAAATATTAATAGTTCCAAGTTTGTTTAAGGCATTTTTTGATGGAGTTGGTCCCGAGGTATGTTTGTAGTGGGGATATAGTCATTTTCTTTTCCTAGAGTTTGATGCTTAAATGTAAACTAGGTGTTGCCCAAGGCACAAATTTTACTACTAAATTTTTTGTTATATGATGCGTCACGAGGATTTCCCTTTCAAAGCAAGTAAAAGTACTCAAAATTTTTAGCTTACTTAAGAGTTCTTCATTTACAACCATGGAAAAAGAAATATGATGATGTGCAAGTTCTTAATACATACAGAAAAATAATGCCATGGAAAATATGTTATCCAAAGAAACACTACTATTAGATGTCAGTTTAGTTTCTGATAGCACAACGACAACATGTATTCAAACCTCCTACTGCAACAAAAACCCTATGATTAAAAGAAGGGAGTTCCCTCATTCTTCTCACTCCATAATTTTTCTACGAGAAAACTCATTCTCTTCTCTAACCTCAACCTACAAAACCAAACTTATGATATTTCGTTTCTCATTTCTCTACACAAGGGATTTCCTTTAGACTTTTTTTCTTCCTTATTTGAGCATCAAATCAATGTTTAAAGGGGTGGCCCATGCACAACTCCAGAATTTACACGCTCTCCGAGATGGTCAGGGATTATTCTTTCCTAGTTCACCATATACGTTGCTCCTAAATATGGTCAGGCCCGACTGGGGTTGGAATTCGTATGTCCTTAGTCAGTTAAGTCCATGTCAATGAATCCTCCCAATTGACAAACTAAGTGACATATTGCACCCGATCCATGTTGGGTTGGAATGAGTTGGCACTTGTGAAGATTTTGGAGGATTGACCTTTGAATAATGCTCCGCCACTATAACCATTTTATAAATAAAACAATAAGCTCCTTTTTCAAGGCGTTAGGGGCCTTTGTCAGGGATGTGTTTTATCCCCCTTACCATTTATTTTGGTTACGGATGGGTTAATTTGGAAGATCACAAAAGCAAGGAACAAAGATTCGATAAAATGGATTAATATTACGGGGAACATTCACATCTCCCATATGATGTTTGTAGATGCTTATGGGTGGTGCGAGTAACATTGAGGAATGGAATCATATGCAATCAATCCTATCAACATTTGGGAATTCTATAGGCCTATTCATGAACATAGGAAAATCAACTCTTATCGCAAATTCCAGGGATGATTTGGTATGTCTGGACATTTGTCACATGCTTGAGATTCTATTGATTTGTATTGACATTGGATTTAGTTACTTGGTTATACTTTGAAATCAAACAAGTATGGGAATTGGGACTGCGAGTGGCTACTATATAAATTTGAGAGGAAATTGGCATTTTGGCAATACAGGTGGCTTTCTCTTAGAGGTAGACTGATACTTATCAAATCAGTCCTACAAAATATTGTTGTAGATTGGATGTATTTTTACATGCTTCCCAAGGAAATTACTCATAAAATTGATAATATTATGGCTTGATGGCTTGATTGGCTTGTGACAGAATGGAGGGAGTAAGGCTTATTGGTTAAATCAATGTGGTGCCTTTCTTTCTGATACAAAGGATAAAATGAGTTGGGTGGGACTATATAAAAAGGATCACATAGCACTCAAAGACATATACTCCAAATTTTCCGTGGAATCAACCGCTGACAGATTCTCGTGGTATCAAAAGGGATTTTCCAATGAAACTAAAATGTTTCTCTTGGTTGGTTCTCAACAACAAAGTACTCATTTGGGATAATTCAATCCATAGGGGATTTTATGGTTCAGGCATTTGCATATTATGTATGGCATCACCTTTTTCTACCATGTCCATTTGCAATTGTAGTGTGGGAAGGGGTATTGAATCTAGCCAACATTAATGGAAATTGGAAGCAAGGCTCAATTGATGAACGTCTTTCATTTTGGAGTATCTTACAAAAGATGCATGCAACCTTACCCTTTTACATAGTATTGGGTATCTGGAGGTGTAGGAATCGAAAGATCTTTGAGCAGAAAGTTCCAGATGTCACAAAAATTCACTTTAAGATTGTTGCTTATTTTGGGGAGATTAGGCCAAAAAATATGAAATATCGCAGCATGAAAATTCAACTAAAAGACATCTAGAGGGATTTCCTTGTTGAATTTTTCGATGGGCCGTGTGATCAAAGAATGTGTAGGTGTGGGCCTTATATTCTCATACAACCCAACACATTTTATCACTTCTGGTGGGAAGGAAGGAGGGGCACAAATAGTCGGGTTGAACTAATTTCCTTGTGTGGGACCTTATTATGAGCTAAATGGTCGAGCATCAAGGCTATAAAGGCTTTCGGGGACTCAAAATAAATCATAGAATGGGCAAAGGGGGCTACACTATTCAATCCATTCATTCTATCTATGTGGATGAGACGCATTTGCATTCTCTACTGGATTTTTCTTCGAATCTCCCATATGCATTTGTACCAGGAACACAAATGGGTTGCAGACTCCCTCTCAAAAACAAGAGTAACGATGGAGGTAGGTAAGATTCACTTTGTTGCATTTGAAGAAGGTACTTTAATCAATGAAGGGCATATAGATATCATGTAGTATTGAACAATACTTTATAATAAGTTAATGGTTTATCTCTTTTTGGTATGACGACTCTTACTGTGGAGATGGAATAGGTATTTTTTTATCAGATGGGTTGTCACAACATATTTTCACCTATAAGAAGTCTTTGGTATTTCTAGATGCAATATCTGTAATAGGTTTTTAATATTTGGTGGTCCATTGTATTTGGCCATTGCCTAGTTTTGATGTGGAAGTATAACTTAAACAAGTCACTGTAATCGCTTTTTATCTATTGAAAATTGATTTTTTTTTTCAACTGAAAAAAAAAAAAAAAAAAAAAAAAAAAAAAAAAAAAAAAAAAAAAAAAAAAAATAAAAATCTATCTAACATTAAATGAAACTGTCCTTTATTAATATTCGTAACCAACATGGAAATTGAGTTAATAATAGCTAGCATACAACATTTTCCAAAAAAAACTCTAAATTATATCTCTTTGTAAGTTCAATTTCATTCCATATCTATTATGAGACACCCTCAAACTTATGTGATCTATTGATAAGACCCATCTGAGAGTGAGAAGCTTTCTCTTACCTAACTTGAATAGGATCCACCCTGTAGGAAGTTGAGGAAAAAATTCATTCACCACCATCAGAGTTATCGTAGGAGATTCTAGATATATTCATATTTGAACCTTAGAGATTCTAGTAGCAGTGGACAAATAGTTGGTTTTGATGTATTATTAAGAAAAATAAACTATAAAAATTATTTTTTTCAAAGCAAATTAATTTCGACCTTATTAAGAAGAAATCTCTTGGAAAATTTCCCTCAAAACCTTAATATCTTTTTCCTTATCCAAACCATGGCTATCCTCATTAACAATATCTAAAATAAATGAAAATTTGAATAAAATACGTTTAATCGAGAAGGAGATCCAACTCCATTTTCTTAAGGGGATGTAAGAGAGTATCTAACCATAATAATATCTTTTTCCTTATCCAAACCATGGCTATCCTCATTAACAATATCTAAAATAAATAAAAATTTGAATAAAATACCTTTGATCGAGAAGGGGATCCAACTCCATTTTCTTGAGGGGATGTAAGAGAGTATCTAACCATAATATAGACGAGGTTAGATTATAATGAGAATGAGGGGATGTAAGAGAGTATCTAACCATAATATAGATGGGGTTAGATTATAATGAGGAAAATTTAATGAAAAAATGCAAAATAAAGAAACATATTCATATCTTTAAAAGAAATGGCTATGCTATAGTCACTATTGTAATTAGATATTTAAGTTATCTAGGTCTATCAAGATGTATTACAAATCAATGGGCCACCCACTTAGAATGTATAAAAGTCAATACATCTTACATTCATCACGAAATAAAAATAAATAAATATAATTATATTTTGATTATGTATTTACACTCATCGCCAAAAATAAAATATATATAATTCTATTTTGATTATTTAAAATGTAATACAATATTTTCTTCTTCGTATGCAACCAACTCTGTTAATTGTAGTCTTGCTACCTTCATAATTCCTTTGATTCATGTGCACTTGAGGAGTTTTCAAGCTTCTTTGTTTCTCATCTCCACCTTTAGTGAGGAAACACTAATCTTTAATAGAATGAGCTTAAGTGAGTTTAGTTTCAATTTATGCCATCCAGCGAGATTACGAGTCACAACACTATTAGATTAAACACTTGGGAGAGGATGAGAATATGATGAGTATTCCTCATCTATCTTGGGTTGCTAAATATATTTGTAATAGCAAGTATTATACAATATAGAAATTGAATGACAATATATGTGTACATCTTCATTCTTCTATCTTTACTCAATGTATATATGAGCATAAATTAATATTAATATTAATTTCTTAACTATAAAAAAAACCACAAGCTTATGTAAAGCCTTCACCAAGTTCCCACTTTACAAATTCTTTCATAATTTATTAACAAGTAAATATATTTACTTAATTAAAAACCTTCCTCTCACACCATTTTTTCTAATCTTCCTCACACCTGCTTGATTGATGCATTCATAATTGACTAATATATACACTTTTCTTTTTAGGAAAAATCGAAACAGCCTTTCGTGAAATACTTAGCTGGAATACCAATATGATGGAAACACTAACATTAATAACCATGAAATCTAAACTATTTTCTCTTGTTAGCATTAAATTAACTACGACCTTTATTCAAATGATACTCAACTCTATTTATCCTCTAAGTTGAGGATCACCCTAGTTCAAATGATATTTCCAATCTTTAAGAGTATCTAACATGCGAAATGATTATCACTTTGCTAAAACAAAGATTGTTCTTGTAAATTGTACTTAATTTCGAGATTTAGTTAATAGTAGTTAACTTTCCACACTCATCTGAAATAAAGTTCCATTCATTGAGAATAATGATTTTGCTTGAGTTGTTTCTCACGATTTTATTAAGGTCATGTATTTTTCATTTATAAAATTTCTAATTTCAATTTTAATCAATAATAATATTGTTATAGACATTTTTGGGCACTACAACCCCAATCATAAATGTCCATAAATTGAGGGCTCCTAAGTCCCTAAAAGTGTTGCTTCACTGCCTAAAGGAACACGGTCTGCTGATTACATCATCTCCCAGAAGTTCTCCACTAAAAACTACTTAGAAATGGTCAAAACTGGACCATACTGAAAACCTAGTGTAGAGGGTGCGATGCATATCACCTTCCCAGTGTACAAGGTGCAATGCATACTGAATGGCCCCTCTGTAGGGTGCGATGGTCGGGAATGGGCAAATGGCAAAGAAAAATTGCGAAGTGGAAGATCATGGAATCTTCTAGAAGCTTCCCCTCTGACACTTGCCTCTCTATTTTCGACCAAGGATGAGTAAGATATCATCATTCTCCAAGTGGAATCAGGAACTATCAGAGAGAGGACAATAATCAAGACCCCAGAAGATGACTCACCTCCCTACAATCATCTATATATGGATCCCTCATCATAGATATCCAGAGGTTGGAATCTTGTATCTTGTAGAGAAGTGCTATTGGTTTTCTGGTGTAACTTCATAATGTTGGGTGATCTAAGATTTACTTGAGGTGAAGAAGGGCTTTCTTGCTGGAGGATGATGCTAGGTCAGAAGATATGGTTGTAATCCTCTTGCTACTTTTGATCTTAATAAAACTATTCAAGTTTTCCTCCATATTCTTGTATGTTTCATTATATATGCATTTGTATGGTTAACACATATCTAGTCCTGTGTTATTTATGAATATAGATCTTTGTTCTTCGATAGTAGT
>APFE030298693.1:89678-133049 GCA_000404065.3 Pinus taeda
GTGAAAGTGAAGCACCTGGACAGAAAAGGAATCCCAGATTTCCTTGTAAATTGTGTGAAGGAAATCATGCCGTCCACCGTTGTCCCTTCCTTGACGAAGCCAAAAGAGTTTTGGATGACCGTCCTACTTCACCGCTATGGCTCCCTCCTAGATATAAAAAACTCTTGCCAATTCCACCACTGGTTGAAAATCCGGCTGGCCCATCATTGTGGTTGGCCAAAGCATCTATCATTGAAAATGAACCCTCTGAATTCATACCAGACGAAATTCAAAAGGCCGAGACGACAGTTGACCCGGTCTTGCCTTCAGAGTGTTCATCTTCGAATGATACCGTCACTGAAGAGAAAGAGAATGAAACCGTTCAAATTCTTTTCGTAAACACAGACTTCGGTGAACTTGGGGGCAGTCTACCCGTTCCTTTATCGCAGGAAGGAAGTTCATCGAAGTCATATCCGGCCGTATATTCAGTCCCACCTCCAAGCAACCTAGTCGTTTCTTCGATTGGAATCTACTAGGCAGACCCCATTTACCAGCTAGTGTACCATTCAGAATCATTGTACAAGCTTACAGAATGGTCATGGCTAGTACCATCATTGATGAAGGGGCTTTTGTGAGTATCCTTTCCTCAACTGCTTGGAAAGCGTTTGGTTCGCCATCGCTTTTGCTTGAAATGAGAAATCTGATAGGCTTTGACAAAGGAACCAGTCGACCATTAGGGATCCTTCCAAATGTGCCCATTACTTTGAGAAGGAAAACCGTTTACATGAACGTGATGGTAGTTCAAGGACCCTTGGATTATAATCTACTCCTTGGACATGACTATATTTATTGCATGGGAGCCGTCGTCTCCTCACCCTTTAGAGTAATGTGTTTTCCGCACGAAGGCAGAATGATCAAGCTCGTAGACCAAATGTCATTCCCCAGTTCACACATCACAAATAGTCAAATTCCATCCCTAAATGGTCTTTTCACGCAAGGAATGTTTCATCGATCTCCAGTCGGTCCACCTGATGAGTGCGAGTGATTCAAGAGGATGTGACTGAAACCTAGGGGGCATGCACCCTGGTCTGTTTCGGCAGGAAAACCTTGGGTACAGAGTAGGTTTCCACGGGGGATATATGACTAGTTTGACACACCCGTCCTCATAGGAAAATGGGATTAGGCTGGAATAAGATACCTTCGTTAAAGTTATGTGAGTGGAGTAACTCTACGCCAATCACTTTTGTCTATTTCGGTAGACATCGCCAAGGAAGCATTTTATCTGCTACGCAGATAGAACTTTCATGGTAACCTGGGAATTTTTCGCTATACCTGGGGGCATGGAAACCTTTCCACATGCAAGCGAAGAGCGACCATTTATTTTTTAAATTTGTAGGACCTCTAACCCTTTAAACCCATAAGGCTGGTCATTTCCTAGCTTGCATAAAGAAAGGATCTGGGGCAAAGCTTCAAAAGGTGCAAGCCCCTTCAAAATGGCATCTTGAATGAGACATCCTTATTATACGTCTGGCGAGCAGTGTTACCGCAGGGTTCAATCTTGTTAAAAAATAAACCCCCCATGAGCAGTTTTAGCACATAGTTCAAGCTCGTTAAAAAATAAACATAAGTCATGAGCAAATGTTTCCCCCAGAGTTTAAGCTCATTAAAAAATAAACTGGTAAATAACCATTGTGAATGCCTTATCGCCAACTTTTGAGCCTTGGTCGTGTTCTCATCATCACCTCCACTCTGTTTTTAGCCGATGATTCACCCCCATATGATTGTTTACCCTTTCGAGGAACATCTGCGAAGAGTGATTCTATTAGCCATCCTTGTGACACTGCCATGATTGGAAAATTCCAAACCTTACCTGGAATCAGCTGCTACCCGAAATCATCACTCGTTCCTCAAAAATGAGACTACTTTAAGCTCTTTTCAACGGACTCGTAGAATATGAAAAGATTGCCGAGCGATTGGCCTCTCTGACTCGTTAAAGTCATCCGAAGTGCTATCCCTCCTCTATATTTTATTCTTTTTGGATTTGAGGGATTATTACACAAAAATATCGAGTGCTTGTCTTGTTCGGCTCATTAAAACTATCGAAAATTCATCCCTTTTGTATTATTTTACGCTTTTTCAGACTTAAGGGATTAAATGACAAAAAAGAATTGTTGGAGTCTCCTTTCCGTTCCTTTCAGACTCTCTAAAAGTGAAAGGGACCGCGTTATCTTTGTCGTTAAACTCGTTAAAACCGAATAGCGACAAACTCGTCCAAATGGACGAGAACGAGTTTCAATGTCGCTAGGCTTACTAAAATATAGCGACAGGTTCACCCGAAGGGCGGATTATAGAACAAGCATATGTTATCCTCCTCAAGCTTGAAAAAAATAAAGAGGTACTCATCAACAATGACTGGCAAAGATTGGGAAGAAAACTTGAAAAATCTTTATTGGTAGCAAGTCGCTCTTGAACATGACACTTTGCTTCCGCATCCAAGCCGGGTTGGGTTGTTTCGTTCACTGGTCATCACCATTGGTCTGTCACACCATCCATATTTGGGGTTAATGCTACCAATCCATCATCAGTGTCGTCGATATGTTCAAGAGAAGTCATTCAAACAATTCGCCTGTGTCTCACCCACTGCAATACATTCATGCTCTATTCCTTCATGACCACCACCCTGAACCCTGTATCGTGAGATTGTTTTCACCTCCAAAATCATTTGATTCGTTCCGTGTCATTGATGTGGGATTCATTAAGGCCCTCCTGCGACAGGTCACTTCTTTTCGACATCATCTCATTATCTAAGAAGTTGACTTAGGGACAACCCTTTCAGTACTTTGAAGCTTGCATGCCTCAATGGCAAGTTTCTCACTTTTGGTGACAGGTTTACATCAATGGCCTTCGACCGAGAGATTTTATGTGGTGTTTGACGCCAATTCCTTTTTCACACCATGTGAATTGTACTGTAGTACCTTGAGGTTCATTGTCATTATTAGTGATTCCTCTCACGCCTGTTAACAACTTACATCATTGGCTTGTAGTCAGGCGATGTCTTTCCATGTTCGACTCCAGAACAATTTTCACATGGATCGACTTATACTCCGAGTGAAGATTGAACAAGTTTTGAAGACCCCAAATCTAGTTTCATCCATCCGGGCTGCGATATATTCAGGAATATAAAGACATCAAGTGTACATCATTGCCAAACAGATGATCATCCAAATCAAAGGATGATGAGTCCAAATCATGAGTCTGCCACACAGACGATTGTTTGTCCTATGTACATGAAAATGAATTTATAAAGCTGAGCATGGGAATGCCCACCTCAGCTAGATCATGAAAAAATGTTGTCAAAATAATGTACTGTATTGTATCTTATTACAGGTTGCATCCCAGCTCGAAAGAAAACCTCGGATCCTCATAGTAAAGCATTTCACCCGACATCCAAAAGATTAACGACCTCATGCTTTAGGGGGAAACTGTTATAGACATTTTTGGGCACATCAACCCCAATCATAAATGTCCATAAACTGAGGGATCCTAAGTCCCTAAAAGTGTTGCTTCACTGCCTAAAGGAAGAAGGTCAGCTGATTACATCATCTCCCAGAAGTTCTCCACTAAAAACTGCTCATAAATGGTCAAAACTGGACGATACTGAAAACGCAGTGCAGAGGGTGCGATGCATATCACCTTCCCAGTGTACAGGTTGCGATGCATACTGAATGTCTCCTCTGTGGCGTGCGATGGTTAGGAATGGACAAATGGCAGGGACAAAATGCGAGGTGGAAGATCATGGAATCTTCCAGAAGCTTCCCCTCTGACACTTGCCTCTCTGTTTTCGACCAGGGATGAGTAAGAGATCATCATTCTCCAAGTGGAAGCAAGAATTATCAGAGAGAGGACACTAATCAAGACTCCAGAAGATGACTAACCTCCCTACAATCATCTATATATGGATTCCTCATATAGAGATCCAGAGGCTAGAATTTTGTATCTGGTAGAGAAGTGTTGTTGGTTTTTTGGTGTATATTCATAGGGTTGGGTGATCTAAGCTTTACTTGAGGTGAAGAAGGGATTTCTAGTTGGAGGATGATGTTGGGTCAGAACATACGGTTGTAATCCTCTTGTTGCTTTTCATCTTAATAAATTTATTCAAGTTTTCCTCCATATTCTTGTATGTTTACTTATATATGCATTTGTATGGTTAACACACATATGGTCCTATGTTATTTATGAATATAGATCTTTGTTCTTTGATAGTGGTATGTTGCTATGATTCCACAGGTGCTCTTTGAAGCTACGCAGACGAAGAAGAAGCGATGAAGCTCTATCAGGAAGGAAAGGAATCAAACAAGGAAATCAATTGCAAGACTAAGGTTGGTTTCCTTGGTTCCACTCTTATCTATTTTCATAAAGGAAAACGAAAGTAGACTTTACTTGTTTGTTTCTAAGATAGCTACTAGTCTTAGTGGGAATAACAGCATCCGAGTGGACACTATTCCCAGTAACACTAGGGTAAGATATCCACCATTGATAGAGGGATAGGATGAAAATATAAGTTGCTAAAACTCCAATGTAGGGAAGGATATTATTTGAGTGTTTAATCCAAGGTAAGTAGTTGAAACAAATTATGGAAAATCCTAGAAGGGGAAGCTTCCAGAATCCCGATCAGTCTCCCAGATTTTTAGAATCAATACAGTTGCAAAGAGGAGCAACTTGTTAGTGATCAGCACAGGCCAAAGTGAAGCAACATACTGGTGAATGCACCCTAGTAGGCCTACAAGGAGTGTTGGTCCTCCAACTGGCTCAGATGAAGCAGTTTAGGGCTCAAACTTTGGGAAATGAAAGGTACATGCATAGGGATTTGTGCAAGATGTTGACAAGGGGGGAATAGGATGTTGATTGATCCCATTAGGAGGATCACTGATTGGATGTGAAAAAATAGCCTATAATAAAATTCTCGCTAGAGCACAAGTGAGAGATGATGATTGATGCTTGAAGTGCTTTACCTTGTGAGAAGTAGGGATCAAGGACAACTGGTGAGCTTCATCTGTTACAATACATTTACAACATGACATACATGTTTGCTGAGGGAGGCATATCCGTACTGAGTTCATAAGCTAATAATAAAGTGTACAATGATCAAAATACGCATTTACAAATGCAACTGGTGGAACCATGACTGGACGAATGTCTATATGATCACGACCATCATACATTGCGATCTTTGTACAATCCTGAATTCATAGCTTGGATGGTGGAAACTAGATCCAGGGTCTTCTATCTCGTTCACACGACCAGCCAATGTACAAGTCTAACCATGTGAATCAATGAGCCGGAATTGAACATGGTAGACACTATCTGATTACCGTCTAATGATGTAAGCCCTTAACAAATACCAAAGAAAATATTGATGATGTTAATGGATTTCAAGTTAATACATTACAATCTATATGGTGTGAACGATTGAGTTGATGTCAAACACCACACAAAATCTTTTAGTCAAAGGCCATTGATGTAAACATGTTGTCAAGAGCTAGGAAACTTTTCATTAGTGTATGCAAGCACCAAGGTACGAAAGGGTATCCCTAAGTCAACTTCCAAGATGATGTGCTGATGTCGACAGGAAGTGACCCACTGTAGGAGGGCCTTGAGGTATCCCCCATCAAAAACATGAAATGGGTATGATGATTGAGACAGAGTAATCAAAATGATGCTAACATGCAACTTGATCAAGAAAGGAAAACTTGAAAGAGTATTGTAGTAGAGATTAACTGAATGAATTCTATTGAACACACTGACAACACTAAATGGAGTTAGCAACATTGACTCAAAACCAAAATGGAGGCTCTGAAATCGGTATGATAACCAAAAGACAAGAAGATTAACCAACCCAACAACCACAAATTTGAAGTGGATGAGCGTCGTTTTCAAGAGTGACTCACTGCCATTAGCAAAATGGAATCCCTTGTTTTCCAAATTTCCCAAACCATACTTGTCAGTACCTCTTTATGTTTTAACAAGCTTGAGGAGGATAACATATGCTTGATCTGTAAGTTCATCTTTCAAATGAATCCCTTTGAGTATATCTAATGAACCTTGAGAAAGAGTGGTTTGGCCTTGTCATGGTCAACGACTACACCGTTGTTTGATGTTTTAATGAGTTTGGCGAAGGTAAAGTTCGAAATCTTTTTCATGTTTAAAGAGTTTGAATAAGAAGAGAAAAAGAAAACTCCATATGTTCTTTTTTATAGGTAGTCCCTTAGGTCCGAAAAGGTAGGAAAAAATTCCCAAGAGAACCTCTTAGTCATTTCAACTAAGGTATTCCTTTTTATAGCTAGTTTACCTTAGTTTGCAAAAGGGTTAAGCTTATACTGATTAGATGTATTTTCATTTAATTGTACAAGTTTGAAAAGACAAGTCCTTGGCAATCTTTTCATATTTTGAGAGTCAGAAAAGAGTTGAAAGAGGACTCTAGGAGGGTTCATTTTCATAGGTTTAGAGAGACCAAAAAAGATATAAAAGTGTACCCTGTGGTCAAAGTAATATGTTGAAAACATAATGAAAAAATTCTAACAGTTGTCGACCTACTAAAAACACCACAAGAAGGATTAAACATACCTGTTTCATAGTAAAAATGAAACATAACTAGGTCAAAACACTAAAAATGAATAAAATAACAAGAAAATGGCCATAAATATTCAAAATGAATTGTCATTTTTACAATTTCACATTTTACCTTCAACAATGAGTATTTGAAGCCCTTTTTCCCTTGACCTTTAGCAGTTGATTGCTGCCAATCCAGGGATCCATTTCAAGTGTCGTCACTTCTAGTTAGGAACTGAAACATTTCTCTATATTTCCATGGTTCATTTATGCAATGTCATGCAAAATATTTCAGGTCTTGAGGCCCCTGGGGTTTATAAAAAACATTGTGGGACCAACACACCCCCCTAGTGTCAAAATTTGTGTTTCATTGAGGAAGGGGAACACTGCAAGCATAGGTGCAATGCTTTGTTAGACACTCGTGGGGTGCGTTCAATGCATTTTCCTAAGTTTTTACTTAGTTTTGCATCAAGTTTTGTCGGGAGCCTAATGGATACTATTGCAGTGACTATAACTACCCTCCATAATTTTGGCCTACACCAATTTCATAGCCTCCCTTGAAGAGTTCACTTGATGACTACACACACTTAGGTTTACTCTATGAGCTCGTGTGAGTATTTACATCTACCTTTCTGGTTCATTACATTCGAGTCTGTACATGTTGATGTCCAAGTCATGCTTGCGACTATGTTTTGGCTATGCTCGAAGTCTTCTATCCGTATGTGTTTGTTGTGATCGCCATAAAGCATCTGTCGCACTCACATAAAAAGTCACAGTCGTTGTCACAGAAGCATTGTCTCGATCAATTATCAATCAATCATGAGTGTCACGATTGTCACTTGCACCATTGTCTAGCCATGTTGAACATGTGTGTCTAGATGGCTTGGTCGTTCCCTCATCAAGTCATGCGAGTGTATGCTCGTATGATCACCTATGCACCTTTCGACTGTTCAGACACTTAGTCATTTTTTTCTGAATTTCTGACGACCAAACTCCTCACTGACAACCAAAGTGTCACCCTGCTTTCGACTCGATCGACTGTCAACCAGAACAATGCAGAAGAACCAAGATAGTCCTTCCAAGATGCGTTGTCCATAAGCAATCCAATCAACTCTCATGCTATTCATCGGACTGTTGGACCTGGCGGTCACCCCAGGACTAACTCCCCTCCAAATTTTCATAGAGGCCATTGACCTCACCCACTCAACTGACTAAGGAAACTGCGCAGACAAGTAGGATAGACACCAAGTTCTTGTCCCTGTGTCCTTCAGAAAATTGTGCAATTTTCCGAGTCAGTCATCCTAACAGTCAGCTGACTATTCATCTTAGAAATTTGGTAGTGCTCATGAGTATGCCTTCTGCTACCCACCAGTTAGCTTAGCTTAGAAATTACATAGATATGATCACCAAGCCAGCCTCCCAGCCTTAGAGCAGTTTTCCCAGCAAGCAACTCCTAGCAGCAAATTGTTTGTTCCCTCTAGGAATTGTGTAATTCCTACTACCAGTGACTGAGTAGCCAACTACCAACTCCCTCTTGGAATTGCACAGTTTTGGATTCCAATGACCCCAAAATCCAACTGGTAGTTCCCTCTAGGAATTGCATAGTTCTGGCTACCATTCTCCTAGGAATTTCCCTAGAAAAACTAGGCAATCCCAATCTATTGACCTTTCATGCAGCCCCACCCGTTCCTTTGGAAAATTATGCAAATCTGCCTGTCGATCCCCCACTAACTATTCATTTTGAAAACTGTGCAGAGAATGCCTGCCCTTTCCTCCTATAACCTAGACTATACCTCCCAAAATTCGTGCAATTTTGCGTCCCAGACAAGCCAGACATTACAGACAGTCACTGTCAATTCAGAGTGTATGTCTCCATCGGTCAGTGACTCTTACACAATGTTCATCAACAGTTACTCGGAGCCATCATCTTGCATCACAGCCTTGTTGCCTCTCCCATCTGCCTACATTTGAATGATCGTGTCATGGTAGACTAGGAGGTTTTGGATTTGATGTTATCTTGTCATAAGTGATTGTAGGTATAGGTACGCCAACGAAAATGTCAATATGACAAACGGGATGAACGAAGGGAGCATGTGCAGATGGAAAGGTTCACCAATGGAAAAACGAATGAAGCATGTGAAGTGGATGAATGTGACGAACATGCACCTTCATGAACAAGCGAGCCTGTCGATCCTTCTAGAATGAAAGCAAGGAACAACATGTTAAAGCTTCATCAAGCAAACCAAGGACCATAAAATATTGCACACACTTTTCCATGCAAAGGTGAAGCTGTGATACACCATGAAGACATCCATCACTCAACAACACTATAGCTCGACATACACTGTAGTAGTACCATGAATGCACCCGCATTTTCATGTCAAGTCATGTCAAGTCAAGTTATGAGCCATGTTGCCCATGTCTCCACTATGGACTTGTTGTCAATCAATGTGATGTAATGTGGAAGTCCAAGAGACCCACTTGTTGAACATAGGGTCATGTAAGTTAGAAATTCATGGAAGTCGAACGGTTATGAGGGTAGTCGAATAGCCACAAGGTTTTGTTTCACCCTTTTCTATAAATACCCCCTAATTTGGACATGAAAGGACTTTTCACCTCAGCTCCTCCCACATAGCCAAGAGTGTATGTAATCTTTTCGTTGAGGAGTAAGTAGTGGCTCCAACACCTTGTTTATGGAGTTAGTGATGTATGGTGTAACGATGTGCCTTGGAACTTTTGGTTAGTTTAGAAGCTTGTTAACAAGCTGACACATTTTCACACATGTATTGTATTTGTTGTAACACTAATCTTTAACACTTTTAATACATGTTTCTTTAACCTATGTTCTACATCTGAATTGATTCATTTGTTGTAAAGAATAATCTATTAATGGAAATGTGTTGTATATTTTGTTAATGGTGTCTCATCTATGTCGATTGGTCTGCTAGACATCTGACAAACCTTTCACACAAATCTTGTTGTAACAACCATTGCACTCGTCTGGGCTGATCGGTGAGTGTTGTACATGTTATCTTACCTTATATTTTGTGATTGCAGCATCCGAGTGGACTACTCCATAGTAAGCTGTGTATGTCCTTTTTTGTTGTGTGCTCCTAGCCAAGTTGGGACTGGTCCCTTTCAACCTAGAACTCACCTTCACTCTCTTCCCCTCATAGTGAAAGTACACTTACACTCACCATGCACACGAACCTCACTTCTCGAAGACAAAGAAAACCACTCTCTTGTGCTGACAAGCAAGAGTTGAGGCAAGGTCTTAAGAGAATGGAAACCGAGCCATCATACCCTATGGGACTCCCACACCAAATGGTTTGAGGTCTAGTTGTGACTTCATACTGGGGTGAAACCCCTTAATGTTGGCGGGTTCAACACCATCAACATTTCTAGAGCTAGAAGGAGGGAAGCTAGTTGTACATGGCTAAAATTCCCCTCACACTCACTCATCAACCATCTGGTCAAGGTAGTAACTCACACTCCCTCTTACAAATCAACATTTAGTTACTCCTCACCTCCTAGAATTGAACACGAGATTTCATATTAACACCTTTTCTCCATTCGTCCCATCACTCACTAGTTCACAAAATAACTCAGACTTATCTTAGGAATACAACATATTCCACACACATCTAGGAAGCCAAAAGCCACTCCCACAAGAGTTGTTGTATCATTGGTGGAAGAATAAGTCCATGCTACTATTGAAGGTTTGGAAGAAGCTATTGAAGATAGAGAGGAACCTCCAATCTTCTTTGAAGACGAACAAGGCACTCTTGTGGTCTTAGGATCGAATTTTGGTATAGGAGGCAGAGGGGAAGGCAACGGAGGAGGTGGAGGTGGAGATGAACCAATAGAGTCAAATCCAGAACCATTAGATTCCGAAGGAGAGGAAGAAGGCGAAGAGGATGAAGAAGATGAAGAGATGGTTGACCCAAGTCTTGAATGGATGACTTAGGGACCATTGCCTCTCTCGGCTATCCTACACAAGATGCTGAAGAAAGCAGAGATAATGAACATCAAGTTTAACCCTGACATCGCGGTGAAGGAAGAAGACCACTTAGACAACTTCTACCTATAGTTGTAGACCCTTGAGGTATGCTATGATGAAGTAGCATGTATATTGTTTCCATGTACCTTGGATGGCCATGCAAATTCTTGGTATCACAACCTTCCACCAAAATCCATACAGGACTAGGGTTCTTTCAAACATATGTTCCTTGAAAATTTTGCTGATGACAAGACCGCAGCCATGCTACTCAAAGAATTAGGAAGCCTCAAGATGGAGGGAAAAGAGAAAATGAAAGATTTCAATTAGAGTTTTATGCATATTTTGAACAAGTTTTCAAGATACACCAAACCTCATGACTCCATCGTTGTCAACTATTACACGTCTGCACTGCCAACCACCATTGCATAGTTTGTTATGTGAGTTGCGAAGCCAACGCATTTAGAAAGCTCAAAAGAGGTTATTGTTGTTGAGAAAGACTTGCATGCCATTGGAGTCATCAAGGATGATGAATCAACAAAAGACTCCAAGGATGCGAGCAGAAAACCCCAAGCAATAGTGAGCAGGGGTAGAGACAAGGAAGCAACTGATATTGAGACCCTCATTCACCTTGTCAGGAGCTTGACCACCAAAATTTCTGAATTCAAGCAATGGAATATGGACACATTCGCATGCAGTCATCTGCCCATACTGAGATAGGCAAGCAGTTCATCAACCATCTCATCAAGCAACAACTGGTTCGGTTCCTAATTTGTGTAGAAGCCTATGTTCCAACTACATCAATGGTTGATCCTAAGTTTCTTTCCTTCAATGAAGAATTTCATCCCGATATCTCTTGCTCAGATTGGAAGCGAGTTGTTACCTCTATTTGTACTCATACACTCGATGCAGATGGAAACATACAGGAGCATCTAGAAGTCACTGATGATAATGAAGAGGTTTCACCTGATGAAACACCAATTTCTGGGCATGTGGTGAATGCATAATAGTGCTTGCAAGTAGTCTTGAAGATGAACACCGAGAAGCAACCGCAAAAAAAAAATGATCGTTACAACCTTAGAAGTAAAGGGGCTCCCCCTACACTTGGGGAAATGCAAGAGAAATTGAGATAGCTGGTAAAGAAGTTTGATCCACCATCTACCTCCAAGCAACAATCACAAAGCAAGTCTGGGAAGACAACAAGTTGCAGAACACTCCATCGGACAGCGTGACCATTCATTCGACCCCGGACACCTCGGTCAGTCTACCACCTATGGATTACAACATAGTCGATGACATGAATAAAATTGAGTGAAACTCAGTTTTTTAGAGTTAGCAAAAGTCCAAAGTTAGCGAGATATATTGTTGTGCACATTAGGACAAATAAAAACAGACAATGCAACCTCTAGCAACAACGGAGCATGCACACCTCCCAGACCACTATCCATTGTGCTCAATACACTCCGAATGGAAGAAGAAAACTCAGGTTGCCCCCCAGTCCTACATTCATTCAAAGTTTTCAATTACAATGTCCACAATTGCTTGGTTAATTCTAGCATGGTAGCCAATATCATGCACTCTCCATTGCTAAGAAGATCAATGCATGATGGAGTAAAACATCTACCAGAATCATCCAACTCGATAGAACATCAGTACCAGCCATTACTGAACTAAAAGACATGATCATCCGACTATCCCATGACAATCGAGTCCACCAATGCATCAACATAGTTTTTGTAGACATACCGGAAGCATATGGTCTACTACTCAGCAGAGACTGGTCTAACAAGCTAGATGGATATTTTGGTACAGACTGGTCTCACATGTAGCTTCCATACAAGGGTAGATGCAACCAAATTTGAGTGTTATTAGAGAGGTCTATGAAACACAATTTCACTTCCCTTAATGGCAAGAATGAACCATTGGTCTTCGTAGAACTCATGTTTGGCAACTGCTTCCTAGAAAAGAAATTGGAGTGCTATCTTGCACGACCAAACCCAACCTCATCAGACAAGTAGTTGGGATTCCTTCCTCGCCCAATTAATGATAATGAAACTTGTATAGTTTGTTTCTTTGATAGTAGTAGTAGCAACAACAGTAGTAGCATCAGTACCAGTATACCAAACAGTCCATGTATAGATGAGTTGTGGGCTATTAGCCTTGACAAGTGAGGGACACACGATGGCCCAAGGACTGAGTGCACCTCATTCATCCAAAATAATGGAAAATGCATGATTTCTAGATTTTTGAAGTTCGAAGTCACAAAAAACGATGTTGAAGCACTCATGCTAAACACATGAAGGACCAATACTATGAACAAACACAACAACCTAGGAATCCGCCATGATTTGAGGATGGAAAATCTTGGTACAAGTTACACACTCCAATAGCGACCAATCATTGACCACTTGATCGAATAGTACCTAGATGGGTCTGCATGAGTAGATGATGACCTGAGTACCCACTACATGTGAACAATCCAACGTGAGATTCTAGGTAAAGGAGAAGAGAAGTCATTAAAGCAAAGAACAGGTAACACATACATGTTTTTTGTACTCCTTTCACCAAAACAATTGACTAACATTTTAAGTGTTTGTATTAATTTCAAAGTTCATCATCGTACTTGGTTTGCTAATTTAAATCTTGCATGTAAGAAATATAGGAATATCTGCTTACGTATTGACTTCAGAAACTTGAACCCTTCCCAGAATAAAAATAACTACCTTGTGCCATCATTCGAGCCCATGTTACACAGAGTACCTAGAACAATGGTGTTGTCTTTACTTGAAGGTCTTCTAGAATGCCACTACGTTCCAGTAGCGAAAACTAGTGGACCATTATTGGTCCAAGAGAAACTTGGCTCACACACATATCATTTGCAATCACTTAATAGGAGGATTGATAATCTTCCTGTCAACGACCAAGTTCGCAAACATTAGTTTTAGTAGGCCGAGTCGCACTCGTACCATGTACATAGTCTGCTTGTTGCTTGTTCTTTCATTTGGTTTTTTTGCTTATTATCTTTGATTTCATTTTGTTTGATTATGCTTACTATTTGTTTTCACATTCATTTTGTTTGTTTGATATATTACTATTTTTTTTCTTCTAGAAATAATTGCTACCAACTACTACATTCTAGCTTTTCAATAGAGTATGTGGCTAAAATTTAAAGGGACTCGTGGCACTGCAGCACTTGGAGAATCTTGTGTCCACCTTCTCTATGCTTGGTTGTAACTTTTGGTCAATGAAGTATTGATGGAAAATACAAACTGTTTGTAAGGGAAGCTTTGGTCCAACTATGAACCTATGTCCACACTAGGAAGCCCCATGCATGTACTCAGAATTCTGCTCTCTGTGTCTAAGCTAATCCAACTAGTATAGATAGAGAAGGGGAAATCTAAATGAGCAAACCTATGTCAAAGGTCTTACATGCTACTCTGAAGGAAAAACCTCTTCTGCTCTCAGTAAGTCAGGATCCCTCTTCTGCTCCAAAATAAATAATTGCCTATGCATAGTCCTATTGAAAAATACAAAGGCAAAAGAAGTGAAAGGCTTCTTGCACAGAGAGGTGAAGCATGCAACTCTACCGGGGTATTTACCAAGCTCATTGGAAGTGGAGAAATGTGTGTGTTCCTACATGACTCTGCCGAGGTACTATTCAGGCCTGCTAGTGGTGGAGAAACACCATAGATGAAAACTTATACTTTGCAAATCTTCAATTCACTAGCTAAACTACCGTTCCCAAATTCGAAACACTAAGATTCAAAGTTAACCTTTGATTGTGTCTAACTGAGTTGGCAAAGGGTGAACATTGTATATCCATGGGGTAAGTGGGGAAACTAAAGTAACCTACAAAACGATTTAATACTACCCAAAAGGCCAAGGCCTTGTAATAGCAATGAACCAAAATAGAGAAGTTGGAATTTGATCAGTGTGTCACCAAGTTTTGTAGCGGCTACAAGAACCCTACAAAATTTTGGCCTGCACCAATTTCAGAGCATCCCTTGAAGAGTTTACTTGATGATTGCACACACTCAGGTTCACTCTGTGAGCGCATGTGAGTCTTTACATCTTCCTTGCTTGTCCAATACATTCAAGTCTCTACATGTTGATGTCCAAGTCATGCTTGCGACCATGTTCTGGTTATGCTCAAAGTCTTCTCTTCGTATGTTTTTGTTGTGATTGCCATGAATGAATCTGTCACACTCACACATGGAGTCACATTTGTTGTCATGCAAGCGTTGTATCAATCAATGATCGATCAATCATGAGTGTCACGCTTGGCACTTGCACCATTGATCAGTCATGCTGAACATGTGTGTCTAGATGGTTTGGTCATTTCATCGTCAAGTCATGTGACTGTGTGTTTGTATGATCACCTATGCACCTTTCGACTATTCACACACATAGTCATTTTTTCTAAATTTCTGATGACCAGAATCCTCACTGATAGTTGGACCATCACCCTACTTTCAACTCGTTCGACTGGATACTATAAGATCTCTCTTCTCGAAATCCTGAGGATAAAAATTGAGAGCAGAATGGCTGACCTACAATTATATCCAGGTTCATGTCTCCTTCTCTCAATAATCTTTCATTCATTTTCTATCTTTCTGATTTGTCCTGATGATGGACCCCCTTTGGGGTTTGAAACGTCGAAACAATGAACAAAAAATTGTGGACAATCTGGATCATACCACTGCAAAAAACTTCCACAGAAGCCTAAAATCCAACATTACTTCCCTGTATGGAGGGGAAACATGGAAGGAGATCTGTCTTCTCGAAATCCTGAGGATAAAAATTGAGAGGAGAACGGCTGACCTGCAATTATATCTAGGTTCATGTCTCCTTCTCTCAATAATATTTCATTCATTTTCTATCTTTCTGATTTGTCCTGATGATGGACCCCCTTTGGGGTTTGAAACGTCATCACAATGAACAAAAAACTGTGGACAATCTGGATCATACCACTGCAAAAACTTCCACAGAAGCCTAAAATCCAACATTACTTCCCTGTACGGAGGGGAAACATGGAAGGAGATCTGTCTTCTCGAAATCCTGAGGATAAAAATTGAGAGGAGAACGACTGACCTGCAATTATATCCACGTTCATGTCTCCTTCTCTCAATAATCTTTCATTCATTTTCTATCTTTCTGATTTGTCCTGATGATGGACCCCCTTTGGGGTTTGAAACGTCAACACAATGAACAAAAAACTGTGGACAATCCGGATCATACCACTGCAAAAAACTTCCACAGAAGCCTAAAATCCAACATTACATCCCTGTACAGAGGGGAAACATGGAAGGATATCTGTCTTCTCAAAATCCTGAGGATAAAAATTGAGAGGAGAACGACTGACCTGCAATTATATCCAGGTCCATGTCTCCTTCTCTCAATAATCTTTCATTCATTTCTATCTTTCTGATTTGTCCTGATGATGGACCCCCTTTGGGGTTTGAAATGTCGACACAATGAACAAAAAACTATGGACAATCCGGATCATACCACGGCAAAAAACTTCCACAGAAGCCTAAAATCCAACATTACTTCCCTGTACGGAGGGGAAACATGGAAGGAGATCTATCTTCTCGAAATCCCGAGGATAAAAATTGAGAGGAGAACGGCTGACCTGCAATTATATCCAGGTTCATGTCTCCTTCTCTCAATAATCTTTCATTCATTTTCTATCTTTCTGATTTGTGCTGATGATGGACCCCCTTTGGGGTTTGAAACGTCGACACAATGAACAAAAAATTGTGGACAATCCGAATCACACCACTGCAAAAAACTTCCACAGAAGCCTAAAATCCAACATTACTTCCCTGTACGGAGGGGAAACATGGAAGGATATCTGTCTTCTCGAAATCCTGAGGATAAAAATTGAGAGGAGAACGAATGACCTGCAATTATATCCAGGTTCATGTCTCCTTCTCTCAATAATCTTTCATTCATTTGACACAATGAACAAAAAACTGTGGACAATCCGGATCATACCACTGCAACTCATAGAACTACTAGAGGCCAGTGACGGATAGCCTCTCTGCAATTTCTGGGGCCAAGGTAGAGCCTTGAGTTTAGGAATCATAGAGCATGCTAGTGAAAGAAAGATTTGAGCCAAGGTAGCCCAGATCTACCCAAAGGTGACTTGAAAATGAGTAGATTTGAAAGCAAAATTAATGGATGGTGAATACAAGAGTGAATGATCATGCATGCAATCAAAATCAATGTAGGAATCAATCAAACAGATGAACAACTAAGTTGGTGGAGAGGGTCTCCACAATGATGACCGTTAGTGCGAAAACAAAGTTATACATGCAACAATTAGGAAAGACAATGAAAAACTTGAAATAACACTTTTAAAAGTTAAAACAAACTAAAAGGTCATTGCTTATTCAAGAAAACATGCAAAAACATACTCACACAAGCCAAGGAAATAGAAGAGACAAAAAAGGAGAAAAAAACTTGAAAAGAAAAACCTACCTGAAAATGTTGTGCTCACTATGCTGATGGCCCCTATATGCTTTATGAATGACATAGCTCCAAGAGAGAATCTATAGAATGATCTATGGGGCATCGTTTAAATATATTTGGTATATTTAGGGTTTACAATGTGCATGCCACAAATATAGGAAAAGGAGACACTTGTAGGGAAGTTTCTAAAATTGACTTTACATGTAACTCATAATGCTGAAAATAGTTCCCTATTTTTTAGAGATGTTTTTTTCTTTTTTAGGAAAGACTATCATGCATGGGAAGATTGCATAGTTCTGGAGGGAACTGGGCAACTTCCCAACACATGCATCAAACAACAACTTGAGGAATGCCTCTGTGCAATTCCTGGGCTGAGTGGATTTGGTTGCCTATAATTTTCTATGAAATTTCCCAGTTGATTACAAGCTTCCAGCTAGGTCATCGCATTTCCTGAGGCGAATCCCACTACCTAGATGTTTTACACAATTTTCTTGTGAAAGGTAGTCAGACTACTCTACACATTTCAAGAGAGCAGTGATGACAGACTTCTCTACGGATTTCTGGAGAGCAGTGATGACTGTCGTTCTACTTTGTGCAATTCCTGAGAGCAAGGTTGATTTCCCTCCAAGATTGCATAGTTTTCCAACACAATGAAAGAACCAGATTCAAACCAAGTGACGGGGTCAGCTTGTGATCCAAAAACAAGATAAGCTAGAAAAAACAAGTTGTCAAGAGAAAGATACCTTCGAATGAAATATAAGTATTTTAGCACTGTAAGACATGCTACTAATATTTAAGGAGGGAGGCTCCAAAACAAAGCAAAGGAAACAATTTGGAGGGTGGTTGTAGCCGCCACAACATTGGCAACACACTAGAAGAACTCCAGCTCTCTGTATGGACCTTGTTTTGTTAAAATATAATCTAACTCCTCGGGAAGCATTGTTTGATTCCTTGATAATCATAGCTTCTACACTAGCTTGTGTTAAAGTTATATTCCCTACCATTCTCTTGATCGGTCAGAACACATACCAAGCCAAGTCAACTAAGTTGTTTCAAATGGGGAAGAGGGGTATATTGATGCACAAGTAATATAATTGTCAGATCTTAAGTTTCATCTCTATTGTTGCTCCATTTCCAGTAGGAGTTGATAGTACCCCGGTGGAGTCACACAAGAACACAAGCATCGCTCTATTGCCAGCAAGCCTGGTCAGTACCCCAAAAGATTTATTTTCTGCACCTCTATTTGTAGGAAGCATTCTCTTATTTCACCTTTATTTTATTTTTCATTTCTTCATCTTCAGAGAACTATGCATGGGCACTTATTTATTTTCATGAGGGGGAAGAGGGATCCTAATGTATTGAGAGTAGAAGAGGTTATTCCTTCAGAGAATTATTTTATATATACCTGTGATATACTTGTTAAGGTTTTATTTGTCACCTTACTCTAATTGACTGAGCTGACAAGGGTTAACTGAATATAAAAAAATCGATAAGATTAGGCGGTACTAGTTAAAAGTTCAAGCATTGTGGTTTCACCAAGACTCACTCTAAATAGAACATATTTTCCATTAGGGTATCATTGACTTGTAGTTTTTAACCCATACAGAAATTACCTGCATATGAATTCTAAAACATATAAATAAACAATGCGAGAGCATAATACATAAAACACATATACACAGATATTTTCCCCTGGATCCCAAAACTAGGACTACCAGGTTGGTTTTTCATTCTGTTACTTTCAATGTTATAATACATATTTATACATGTCGAAGCATCCAATACCATGGACTGAAAACCATCGCGTCCAAAACCATGGACCAAAAACCATCACATCCAAAAACATGTGCGAAAATCATGACCCCCCCCCCCCCACTACGCAATCTACACAATGAAGGGGGGGCTCCGCCCCCCATCTAAACCCCCAGTTAACTACGTGGGCTAGTCGTGTAAAGAATATAACACAACCCAACATTCTTCCACTTGTTGTTTTCTTTCCATAGCGGGCCCCAAGAGAGATTAGTTATTTATCCATCCCTGCAGTGCCCATTGTTTCTCTACACCAAGAGAACTTCTCAGAGCTTACAGATTCTGTCAATGCATCTAGAGTATTCTTCAAAGTGTCCACCTTTAACAGAAACACCTTTTTGTCTTCTATCATATCCCTCACAAAGTGATACTGAACATCAATGTGCTTTGTCTTTGAATGATATGCAGGGTTGTTTGCAAGGAAAATTGCATTTTGGTTGTCACAATGTATCCTTATAGCTCCCTGTACTAACCCCATACTTGAACACAATCTCTGCAACCAAATTGATTCCTTGCATGCATGAGTGGTTTCCATGTATTTTGCCTCTATAGTTGATAGTGCCACTACAGATTGTTTATTACTCATCCAACTAACTACACCTCCAAATAGGTTAAATACATACCCACTTGTAGATCTTCTCTGATCTAGATCTCCAGCCCAGTATGCATCAACAAAGCCATGAATATCCAACACTCTGTCCAATCTTGGTCTTCCTTGGTAGCACAAACCATAATCAATAGTGCCATGGAAATAGTTGAAAACCTGTTTCACTATTTTCCAATGCTCCTTTCCTAGTTTTGACATAAACCTGGTCAATACTCCCACTCCATGTGCAATGTCTGGTATAGTACAGACCATTTCATACAACAAGCTACCAACTGCACTTGCATATGGAACACGGGACATGTCATCTTCCTCTCCTTATGTCTTGGGACACTGTTCAACAGTTAAATTTACACCTACAAGTATAGGAACCTTCACCAGTTTACTATCTTGCATATTAAATCTTTGTAATATTGTCTCGACATACTTCCTCTAGTTTAACCAGAGCTCTCTCTTTGCCTAATCTCTTTTAATTTCCATGCCCAAAATATAGTTTACAACACCAAGATATTTCATGTCAAATTTGGAGGACAATTAGGTCTTCAAACCCTGGATAATTTCCTTGTCATTTCCAACCAGCAACATATCATCCACATAGAACACCAAATAAATAACATGATCACCAATTAATTTAAAATACACACAATGATCTGCTTTTCTTTTGGTGAAGCCAATTCCCTGTATAAATGTATCAAATTTCTGATACCACATCCTTGGTGACTATTTTAACCCACAGAGACTTCTTTAACTTGCAAACCAGTTCTTTCTTACCCTTCACTGCAAAGCCTTCAGGTTGCTTCATGTATATTTCCTCTTTCAGATCCCTGTGAAGAAATGTTGTCTTCACATCCATTTTTTTATCTCAAAACCAAAAGCAACAGCAACAGACAGAAGTAATCTAATAGAATTTACCTTGGCAAAAAAAGAAAAAATATCAGCAAAATCAATTCCCAACACCTAGGAATAACCTTTTCCTACCAACCGAGCTTTGTATTTCTCCACCTTTCCTTCTACACTTGTCTTCATATTGAAAACCCATTTGATACCAATGGCTTTGCTTCCAGCCAGCAACCCCACCAGATCCCAAGCCTCATTGTTTTGCGAAGATGCCATTTCATCAACCATGGCCTCTTTCTAGATTTTTCCATCCTATCAATCTACTACTTCCTTCGTAGTTTTGGGATCATTATCAGTAATAGATAAAGAAAATTTTGAATAGAAAGAAGATGGACTATATCTTTCTGGTTGCCTTCTTTCTTAAACTAATCATCTCACACCCGCATTTTGTGGATCTTCATCTTTTGATTCCTCCTCTCCTATAGAGTTTGATTCTTCCTCCTTTAGCTCAAACTCTATCTTGTTAGGTTCCTTTGGTTGGACTTCATGTTTAATAACATATTTCACCTCTCAAAACACCACATCTCAGTTGTACACAATTTTCCTTGTTACTGGGTTCCAAAGCTTATAACCCCTTAAACCATTCTTATATCCAATAAAGATGCAGTTTTCAGATTTACTATCCAACGTGGTTCATTTCTCCTTTGGAACATGTACAGATGCATCACACCCAAATACCCTCATATGTGAAAGAAAGGGTTTCTTATTAGTCCATACCTCTTATGGAGTTTTATCCTCCAATGCTAATGAAGGTGATCTGTTGACCAGGTAACATGTTGTCTCCACTGCCTCTGCCTAGAATTCCTGTACTAACCCAACATCACTGAGCATGCTTCCTTCCCTTTCCATCAATGTCTAATTCATTCTTTCTACAACTCAATTTTGCTAAGATGTATGTAGAGTATTCTTCTGCCATGCTATACCACACTTCTTACAGAATTCTTCAAATTCCTTATTGAAAAACTCTCCACCGTTATCTGTCTTCAACACCTCTATCTTCTTCTCTATCTCGTTCTCCACCAGAGCCTTGAATTATTTAAACTTGTTAAAGACTTCATATTTCTTCTTAAGGAAATATATCCATGTATTCCTTGAGAAGTCATATATAAATGTTACATAGTACAAAAACTTACCTAGTGCTGGAACCTTCACGAGTCCAAACACATCACTATGCACAAGCTCTAATATATGTTTCACCCTCTTATCACCAGAGGGAAAACTCACCCAATTCTACTTCCCATATACACAATTTTCATAGAAATCAAAACCTAGAGAGCTATTACTCATACCTTCTATCATACCTTTACCATGAAGTATTCGAAGGCCCTTCTCTTCAATATGTCCAAGCCTTTGATGCCACAACATGGTCTTCTCTCCAGAGACCACTAGATTTTCTGCCCCACTTTCAGGAACCACAAAAATGTTGCACCCATCAACAACCATGCTACCTTACAGCTTGTACAGAGTTCCAATCCCAACTCCCCACATCAATACTAGTGCTCCCTGAGCCATCTTGTAGGTATCCTTCTCTAACACTATTTTTACACCTGCATCATCCAACTTGCTTACAGATGTTAGATTTCTGGGAAATGTAGGAATATGCAGGACACCCGGAAGTGTTCTGACCCTTCCACCTTGTAACTTGAACATTAATTTTCTGTGACCAATGATTCTAGCCTTCCTATCATCCCCTAAGAAGACATAACCACCATTGTATTTCTCATACTTGCATAACCACTCTCTATGGAGAGTGAAGCGAAAGGATGCACCTGAGTCAATCAACCATGCCTCATGATCTACATGAGTAGTTGAAGAAGCCAAGTACACATCCCCACCTTCATCTGAGGTGGTTTTCACCTCTGTAGAAGGAGAATCATCAGATCCCTTTCCTTTATTAGGAGCTTTAGATTTATAGTCCCTTTTGTATTGCCCTTCCTTTCCGCATTTCCAACACACCACCTTTACAGGTTTTCCTGGAAATTTAGATCTCCCTCTAGATTTAGATCTCCCACTCGATGACTTATTTTTGTTTCTGTTCTGGGACCGTCCTCCTACAGACAAGGAATCACCATTTTGGCTCTCCATATTTTTCTGTCTCATCTCCTTTGTGAGCATGGATGAGACTATTCCATCAAACTGTAAGGCAGTTGCATTGCTACTATGGCAATAACCAGATGTTGGGTTGTGAATACGACCACTTTGTAACACTTATTTCATCCATTTTTACTCTTCTCTATTATATCATTTGTTATAATTTATCATTTAAATTCTATTTTATAAATGATTTATGCTCTTATGGATGAATATTATTTATCTTCCTTTATT
The DNA here is from genome assembly GCA_000404065.3 of Pinus taeda. Taxonomy (NCBI): domain Eukaryota; kingdom Viridiplantae; phylum Streptophyta; class Pinopsida; order Pinales; family Pinaceae; genus Pinus; species Pinus taeda. The sequence continues at coordinate 112,373 of APFE030298693.1, forward strand.
TCTAATAAATTGATGATTATGAATTATTTTATCAATGATAGTTTTAATAAATTGGTTATAACAATATTCGCCATTTTTAGCCTCCAAGATAATTTCCAGATTGAAGATTTGATCATTAAAAGTGCCAACTCAGAAATGCGTTGGAATAAGGACTGATAGTTTTGCAGTTGAGATTCTGAGCAAATGGAGAAGAATCTCGAAACTCTGGAACATGGGTTTTGTTCCGAACAGACCCATTTAACTTTGGAAAAGAACGGTTTGCCCAAATTCGACTTGTACTGAGAGAAACACAGGGTTATTTGAGCACGATTTTCTCCGATTTGCTGTTGCGGCCGTTTTCCAAATCTCAGCTGCAAAGCCAAATTCGCCCTGCTCTTGTTGAGAGATGGATGGAAATATATATTCTTGTTGATCAATTGGTTGGAAACAATCCAATTTTGTAATAAAATCATGTTGTAATTTGTAACTGCTCTCTGCTCTCTCTCTGTTTAAATGAAAACAAAGATCAGAGAGGGAGAGGACTTTGGGGATGGATAGATGGAGAATTGAGGATTCATAATTAGAGATTCAAGAATGATGATGGATTATTCATGATAGGATAGAATAGGAGGAAAAGGAGATTGTTGCATTACCATTGTAATTCTCAAGCTTTTGTTGTAGTAATGATTTCACAATTTGATGATTAATATATGATTTGGAAGTTGCTACTCATTCTTCTCACCTGAAGTAGCCCAGCAGCGTCCTTTGGCAGCTAAGGGCCCATCCACTGGTGGATTACGCTGCTGCTGTGTATTATATCTTTCCAATTTCCGCCGTGTGATTTCTTGATTTAATTCTTATTTCTTTGAATCGTATTGCCTAACAATATCATGTTTTTGCAGTGAGCTGTTATAATATTTTATGAAATTGTTTTATTGCACAAGTTGAGATTGAATCGTGTGGCTGTTCTTTTCCATCATAACAAAGATTATTATCCTTCTCAACGTATATTGTTATGTTGCTTCACTGTTCTATTTCAATTATGGTTTCATTCCATTTTCTGTTCTGTTTGATTGATATTCATTAGAGATTGTTGTTCAATAGGATTGGTTATTCGATTCCTTTAATTCCAGTTTGCTGTCCATTTACTTTGTTGTTCATTTCTGTTGATTAATTGCAAGAGTTTGCTTTTAAAGAGTTTTCCTAGTTTACTTCCAACAACAACTTCAGTTCAATTTCGATTTCGTTTTAATTGCTTTAAAGCAGGACTGTCAACTGTAGAGAACATTGCTTATTGCTTCCTCGTTCCCAGATTGATTGTCTTGTTCCAGTTTGATTTTAATTGCATCAATATCCAGAGGAATGAGTTATTGCTACTGTATCCTCGATTGATGGTTGTTTGAGTGAATGATTTAGTTTAGAACATTTGTTGTTTCATTTCCTGTTATTTGCGTTATTGATTGTTTTGGGGTGAAGAACGATCTGACACTGTAGTGGGCATTGACATTTGTTGTCCGGTCCCCCAGATCGATGATCTATTCCTTGATTACTTTTAGTTACATCAGTTTCCAAAGGGATGAGTTATTGTTACTGGACCCTTGACTGATACATTGCTTATTTTTCCGAATGAATGATTTAGGCTTCAAGGTATTTTGCTGTAGTTAGATTTCTTTCCAAGAATTCATTTACTTTTGTATTTTAAGCACTATACTGCAAAACATTACTCTTGAGTAAATAGCCGCCTCAGACTGAGTACACTCTTGAAATAAAAAGTCGTCCCTGGGGTGACAATTAATGTGAGGTAATTAGGAGTTAAAAAGACCCTTTTTTATCGCTAGACACCAGACCATCCCACGAATCTAGTAGAGAACACAACAAACTAATGCACTTATCTTCATCTAAATTTTTAATATCAACAAATGCTAACTAACTTACCACAGTATTAAATGCGTTCAGATGCTCTGTCATCGAATCTCCATCTTTCATCCTCAGGTTATACAGCTTTTTCCACAGGAACAGTTTACTCACCAGAGACTTAGATCGATACAAAGTCCCTAACTTCTCCCACAAATCCTTCGTCATAGCTTCCCCCTGATACATTCAACAATATTGAATCTTTGACACAAAATCGTATTGTGCTCTCTGCCTTCCGATCTAACTTCTTCCATTATTCATCAGACACTCATGTTGGTTTAGTAACCAGATCTACCGCGATCCTCGTATCTTTATCCACCAACAGATCCTCCATCTGGATTTTTCACTACTCAAACCTCAAACCATTAAATTTCTCGATCTCTATCTTTCCACTGCTCGCCATCTTCTTTCACCACCAGAATCAATCTCACAGATCTCCCACTGAACAACGTCTACCACAAGCTGGAGGGAAACCTCTCAGCACTAAAGGCATCCCCTTGAAGCCAAAACAACTCTGATACCAAATGTAGGTCTTAACCCCGTACAGAAATTACCCACATATGAATTCTAAAACACATAAAATAAACAATGCGAGAGCACAACACATAAAACACACATACACAGATATTTTCCCCTGGATCCCAAAACTGACACTACCAGCTTGATTTTTCATTATGTTCCTTTCAATGTATAATACATATTTATAAATGCTGAAGCATCCAATACCATGGACCGAAAACCATCTTATCCAAAAACATGTGTGAAAATCATTTACAAAACCATAGGTGGGTTCGCCCCACCTAACATAGGTTCCAAAAGAGGGGTTACCTACATCCTCAAACCCCATGTGACCCGCCTACTATGCAATCAGTGCAATGAAGGGGGGGCTCTGCCCCTCCTCTAACCCCCCGGTTAACTACGTGGGCTAGTGGTGGAAAGAATATAACACAACCCAACATGACTGAGGACAACAAGATCTTCATAAAGAGAGAAAGAAATAGATAACCAATTAATGATAGTTGTATAAGTCCTCTTCTACTTCACCATACTTGTCTCAGGGGCCAAACACGGTTTCATGCGAAGCTAAACCTATGGGTTCATAACAAGTACACAATCAAACAGGCAAAGAACATAAGTAAAATAAAGTAAAAACATGAAAGAAAACCAAACATGCAAGCAATTAAAATAGTAAAGAAAAGGAAACAAACAAGAAAAGACTACTCCTACTCCTATGCTAAATAGTACATGGGCCTACTCATGTAAAGTGATGTTTCCAATGCATCCACCACCCCAATGGTTGGCCCATGTTGGTAAAGGAATAGTCGAGAAGAAAGATAAGTATGTAAAGTAGTAAACAAAAATGAAAAGACAATAAAGACCAACATTCACTATTGTAGTGGCTACAACCACCCTCCAAAAGTTCTCCTAAGCTTCATTTTGGAGCCTCCCTATAAGCCATCCTTAGCAGCATGTCTTGTAATGTTCAAGTACACATGCTTCAGTTGAGTTTCAATGGCTTACTAGCCTATGCTTCTCAGCTTGTTTTCCTCCCACCTCTAGGCTGACATTCTGGACCTTGGTGAATTTCTAGTTGTTGTGTTCACTTGGAAAATTATGCAATTTTGGAGGGGAACCAGCCTTCCAATCCAAAATTGTGCAATCCATCTAGGCTACTTGTTGATGTACATAAATTCACAAAACAACCATGCATCCTTCCTTCTGGATATTGTGCAATGCAGCCCAACATTGGGCTTGCTCTAACAAATTGTGCATTTTTCATTGATAGCTAGGGCTTCAGTCTAGAAATTATGCAATGCCTAAGGGATAGCCAAACTTTCTCATCTCATAAACTATGCAAAAGAATTCCTAGGTTTGTAGGTTTTTGCATGTGCTTCCAAGTTGAATGGTTCCCTCCAGGGCTGCGAAATATTGGTTTTCATGCATGGGTTGCTTTTCCCAGAAACGAAAAAAGTAAAAAAGCAAAAAAAAATCTCAATATTTTAGGGATCCATTTTTAGTAGCTAGAGTTGCATGCAAAAGTCATTTTAGAAACCTCCTGCCAAGTGTCGCTTTTTCCTAGATTTGTGGCATACGTGTCATAAGCCTTGGTCTTATCAAAATTATTTACTCTATGCTTCAAAGTTCATTCCTCACATCGATCATGGAGCTTTGACATCACACATCGCATTTAGGAGCATTTGGCACATTCAGCTCAGTTCTTTCCGAGTAAGTTCGCTTTTCATGTCTTTTGCTGATTTTCAGTGGATTTTTGTATTTTGGTTTGTGTGAGTGTTGTTTGCTTGGTTTCATCAAACAATTTTTGTTGTTCTAATGCATGTTAGCTTGTAGAAGCACTATTTCAATTCTTTCATTGTATCTGATTTTTTTCGCATGCATGACACTATTTCTGCACTAATGGTCATTGTTACGGCAACTCACTTCACACACTTTCTTATTTTCCTGTTTTATTAATCTTTCACTCTCTATTTGCATGCATGATCATTCACTCTTGTATGCACTTAGCTTCACCATGCATTCAACCTTTTCATGTTTTTAGTCACCCATCATCGGGTCTAGGCTGCCTTGCCTCGAACCTTGCCTTGCCATGCTTGTACTACGCATTTCTGAGAGTGAAGGCTCTACCATCCTCCCCTAAATTGAGAAAATTTGGCCCAATAATGGCCTCCAGTCTTGCTCTGTGCAATTCTAAGAGGCAATGCTCTGCTGGATCTTGGAATTGTGCAAATGCATTTTCTGGGTTGCAATCAAAGCACAATTTCAGTCCTCAATAGGCCAAGCTGGACTATGCATTTCATAGCTTTAGTAGTCAGTCAGCCCATTGACAGTCCAAACTTTTCTTTGGATAGTTTTCGTAGTTAGTCTCCCAGCCTCCCGGTAAAATTTACACAATATTTCTAGTCAGTCACCCAGGTATGTTGCATGTCAGTCCTCACGTTATTTTGGTTTTAAACTAACAGATTGATTTCCATGAGTGCTTCTATATGTCTAGGTATCATAGGTTTTCATCTATCTCTCAGTAGTATAGGTACAATGGCTTCCAAGAGATCAGGGTCAAAGGACACCGTTGAGAGATAAACTGGAGATGTAGTTGAGCAAGTGTCTATGAGCTTGCCTATCTATGAAGACACTAAATTGTTCATACGCAAGGATATCAAGATGAAACAGAAGGACATCAATGAAACCTTTTTAGTCACATTTGAGGAAAATCTAAAAGACGATAGGGTATATGTCCACATTCACAACTCTGGCTTGTGCTGGATTGCATGCAGGTATCCCATGTTTCCATGCACGGTCATGATCCAGTGGATTGTCTCACATATTGATCCAGAGACAATGGGATTGAGCAGTGTCAGTGGAATAGATTTTCTATGTTCAAGGAGAAGGTCTTTCAAGAGATGTATCACTTGTTGCAGTTGGTGATCACGATGGATACACACTTGACTAGACCCAGTAGCAGTGCAAATTCAAGGGACATCTCGAAGAGTTGGTTGAAATATCCATCCAAATTCGAAAAGATACCCAACAAGGACGCTGTCAAAGGCATATCAGCTCTTGGTCATCTATTCATGCCTCTTTTATGACCAAGGGAGAACATAAACCTTCCTGAAAATTTGGGTGATTGTATTGGATCAACAGGCGAGAGAAGAAGACCTTGCAACTAGTCTAACATGTTGGCTCTCAAGTTGAAGGAATATGTAACATAAGCCCGACATCCACTCGAGGCTCAGCAAGAAAATATATACATGTCCACGTACATACTTGATGTAGTCTGTGCCCATCAGCAATTCCCAGGGTTGGGTTGGGCATGGACACCTTTAGAAACCTTTGTACACATTTAGTGTAGATTGTTCTTTGAATTCTTCTTTCATGGAGTTATCATACAACTGTAAAACCACTTCATCACCTTGATATACAGAATGATATTTGATCAGGATCCACCTTGCATGTCACAAAAAGAAATGGAGGCATTGACCGACATAGTAGATTGGTATGCCTCAACCCTTGGCACCTTCATGTGGATGTACAGCACGGAGAAGGCTCTGAATGTTTTACCAAAATTTTCGATGGATAAGCTCGTCATGCAAGAAGTGTCGTATCACATCTTAACACAGTTGTCAGTTAGGCTACATAGGAAGCAGAAGGCACCTTGTCCAACTCTTCCTTTGTGGATTGGGTTGTGTGAGATCTGAAATCTCAAGCATGTTGAGTTCGAGATGGAGGAATTGAAGAGATTCACCTTCGACACTAGAAGTTTGGTAGGTTTTAACCCCGTACATAAATTAACTACATACGAATTCTAAGAACAGAAAATAAACAATGCGAGAGAATAACACATAAAACACATATACATAGAGATTTTCCCGTGGATCCCAAAATTGGGACTATTAGATTGATTTTTCATTATATTCCTTTCAATGTTACAATACATATTTCTACATGTCAAAGCATCCAATACCATGGATCGAAAACCATCGTGCCCAAAACCATGTGCGAAACCCATGCACAAAACCATATGTAGGTTTTCCCATCTAATATAGGGTCCAAAACAAATCTCCACGGGACACTACCCAAACCCCATGGAGGGGGGATGACAACCCCTCTCAAACCCCCATGTGAAACCCCCACTCTGTAGTCAATTCCGCCCCCACTCTAACTCCTCAGTTAACTAGGAAAACTAATATTGGTGTTAAACACACATGGGCAACCAAAAAATGGGAAAGATAAAACATGACAGTATGATTTTTATTAACAACTGATATAAATTTATAGTACATATTGTGACCGTTGGGTTTCACATCCCAAGGTCTCTTGGACTCCTTTTGTCCATTCGGCTTCCACACTAACCCATTGAGAATTACATGTCCAACATTCCTCCCCTTAATCCGAAGGGTTATGTATGAGTCCAAGAAGAAAGTTGTAATACAAAATGTGCAAAAATGCATGGCAGCACTAGGCTGACTGTGCTCTTTGAAATGTTGGTATAAAGGGTGGTGGTTTAAGGATGACCACCAACACTGGAATGCTTAGTGCAGTTCCTAGAACTCTTCCAAAACTAGCAAGAAACTGAAGTCTTCTACTAGAGGAAGTGCTCCTATTGTTTTGAAGAGAGAAACCTTCAACCAATAAAGGGAGGTCTCACCTCGTATAAAAGGGAGAACTTCAACCTGAAAAGGGAAGTCTCAACCTGTGATGGTTTAAGGATGACCAACAACTCTGGAATGCTTAATGTAATTCCTAGAACTCTTCCAAAACTGGCAAGAAGTTGGAGTCTTCTGCTAGAGGAAGTGTCCCCAATTTGGTTCCTGGAATTCTTCTGAAACTAGCAAGAAGTTGAAGTCTTTTGCTAGAGGAAGTGTCCCAGAGTACCAACTGAAGGCATGTTCATGGGCATATTTGTCTCTGGCTACAACTCTGAAACTGGTGTGGCAGGTTGTGGCTTAGGCTCGCTTGATGTGACTTTGAAGCTTCTAGATGACCATCATTTCCCCCCCTGTCAGATACAAGGTGAGATGATGGAGAAAAATCAACTGCAAGACTGTTCAATACTCTCGAACAAGTTCTGAAATGTGATTAGAGTATCTTCTTGGTTGTTGATGCCCATTGTCAAGAAGCGATCCATCCAAGATGAATATTTGTTCTTGCAGGATGTTTGTTTCTGAAGCATCTGTGTGAAGAATGGGTGGTTTTATGACAGTGCTTACATGGATGACGATCAAAACGATGATCTTTCAAATGGCCAACTCGGTCACAATGTTGGCCTTTCACAATCTATTGTTGTTGTTGTTGTTGTTGCTGTGGAAGAGGGGCAGAGTCATGAATGAATCCAACACTCTAAAATTGAATGGGCTTTGAGTAGTCTGGAATATGAAAGGAGAAGTCCTTATCATATCCAAGACCAGTTTTGTGCTTCTTGTGGACAAGATATTCCCAAGGTCTGATGATGGGCTTGGGAAGTGCAGACTAAGTTTCTACATCTGCATGTACAACTGCTGCTTTATTGGGTACTAAATCTAAACCAACTGTAACATTATTGACTTGCTTCTGATGGGTTGCAGTCTTAATGTTCTGAACAGAAACATGTTCAAAATGACTCCTCTATTTTAATTCTTCTTGCTGTAGCTGAGATTCAAGCTGCAAAAAATCGATCTTTTCCTGTGCATTTTGTAGACAGACCTGAGTGTCTGTGAGAGAAACTTTGTTGACTTTTAATGTATCATGAGTAGTAGACAGTATCAAAGTTTTGAGGAACTCTTATACTTCATTGATTCTGGCCATTTTCTCCAATGTTAAACTTACACTTTAAGCCAACTATGAACCAATGTCACTACAAGGTATTCTCAAAGTTTGTTCTCTCAAAAAACTACAACAATCAAATGAGATTATTCCTTGAGGAATGAATCAAAAGCTAGATTTTAACTCTACTTACTCTCCAAATCCACACACAATGATGGTTGGTTGCATTCATATACAAGGAAAGTATATTGTGCATTCCTAAACAATGAAACTCAAATGCTACAACAAATAAAATACTTGTTTTTCCACTCAGAAATATATATCAGCAAGGATGCAAGCATTACACAGATATCTATTAAAGAAATACAGTGTATTTTTATCAATTTTACACCCAAGGTTCAAGGAGGAACTTCCTTCACAACACTGGTAGAGGGCATCCTAGGTAATTTTTCATCTGGTAGGAGTACTGTTTGGCATGATACAATGCCTCATAAAACTGGAGCAAGCCCTCAAGTCACAATTTAACACAGTTATAATGACAAATTCCAACAAACCTCTGAATGTTTTATCAGCACCAACATTGGATGAAGTAAACTTGTCCTTTTTCCCTCTAGTATACCATTGTAAAATACCACTGGGTAAAATACCTATATTTAATTAATTCGAATCAACACCAACATACCATTATTTGGAGAGAGACAGATTCTGAACTTTATTTGAGCAAATTGCAGGGGATACAATTTGGAATAGAACACCGGAGAGGAGCTACCATGGAAGATATGATCCCTATTTAATTAGCCCTCTGTTGAATATCTGATCTTGGAAGCATTTTGAAAACATATCATATGCCATCACATGGAACGCATAAGGATGTTTATAGAAAAAACCCACAACAAGCTTTGACACTAGCGATGATTGGGCAATCTCCTCTAGAATTAATACAGTAAGATGCATTCAGAATAATTTGATCTCTTGGAATTAAAGGGTTGGAGCTTATTAGGAGTCAACAGACCAGTGGTTCGAGCCTCCCTTCAATTCATTCAACATGCAACGATTCAACCAGAGCGACCAACACGAGTGGGGCAGTGTATGGTGAGTGTAAATACAATGTAATACACAGCGTTCAATGTAACCAACGTTCAAGAAACTATCACCGTTCAAGAAACTATTCAAACTTCAACGGAACCAACATTCAATGGAATCAGTGTTCAAGAAATATATATGGATGGGGTAGCGTAAACATATGGTGAGTAACTGTGTATATATATGGTAGCGCTAAACAACGCATTCAATGTAATATGGTTGGCATAAATATTTAAATCCTGGCTTGCAAAACCCTGAGGATTTTTTTAAGTGTAAGAGCAAAATGTATATATATTCATAAAGGTGTGAACATGAGCTTGGAACAAGAAGCAGCCATGCTGTCAGACAATGCGAAGACTAGGCAACATAGCGAAAAATACAATGGAAGACCTTTAAATAGCCAGCCATTAAAAACCGTTTTAAATTACCAAAGTCTCAAGGTAGGAGCTTCGCAATAAATACCGTGGATCTACTTAAGCAATTAGAGGAAAGACGATCTTTAAGTGTTGTTGTTGTGTGAAGGTCCTGCACCACTAGAATTTCTGAACCACGTCACAGCGCTCCAAGCCGAGCTATGGAGCAACGTAAATATCAATACCAGCGATATCAAATCGGACCAGATTCAAGTATGCCATCTCAGCACATAATTTTCCATTCCGTAATGCATAAGTTCAAAATTCCATATGCAACATATTTGCCAATAATTCACCAATCACAAGATTTATGCCAACACCAATTTACTTCAAAAATTTCACACACCAACACTCAATTTGAAATCTGAGATGCGCCATATCAGTTTGAAATCTGGCAGGCGGAGGTGGCATTTAATAGATTGAAATTCAAAATACTAAGATGACATTGAATAGTTTGAAACTTGAAAGACTAATATGGCAATTGAATGCATAGTTGGATGTTTCATCCAAGCATTAAATACATGTGAACGGTGGAGCAGACTGAACAACTGGGAGGTAGAGGATACCCGAGTCAGAACTCTGCAGTTGCTACCTAAGCGACTGTCAGATAATATGACTATGTATTAACATACATATATTTTTATGAGATAATAATGTCATGCGGTGAATAATATTTGCCTATATGGTTCCCATAATAGTTTTAATGGAACAAAAACTAAAATTGACAATGAATATGCATCTCATGAGCGGCCAATGCTTAAACGGAAAAATAGGAACCATTTAAGGGATATATGGTTCGCTTGAGTTGCATGCGGACTTGAAAACTGTATCCACAATTTGGAAAGAGACCATGTCAGGGCAGCGTAGCGTTACATGTAGGTGATTATAAAAACCAGTCACAGAAGAGCAGAGGGCCCAGAGAGCAAAGAAAGGAAAATTATGCCCAGCCCAGGGAGCACAGAGGGCATAGACAATGATTATGGCAGACCTTGAGTAGTAGATTTTACCATTGTCAGGACAACGGATTATATGAATCAGGATGATATGAGTTACAAAGGCAGAGATACTAAAAATAGGACCTACTCATAAAGACCATAAGATAAATGGCTCAAAGAAATTATGAAGGGCAGGAGTACACCTGCTCTGATACCATGTTAAACACACATGGGAAACCAAAAAATAGGAAAGATAAAACATGACAGTACAATATTTATTAAAAACTGATATACATTTATAGTACATATTGTGACTGTTGGGTTTCACATCCTAAGGTCTCTTAGACTCCTTTTGTCCATTCGGCTTCCACACTAACCCATTGAGGATTAGGCTTCCAACAATTTGAAATAATATAACACAATCCAACATTCTCCCACTTGTTGTTTTCTTTCCACAGGAGAGCTTAGTCATTTATCCAGCCCTGCAATGCCCATTCTTTCTCTACACCAAGAGAACTTCTCAGAGCTCACGATTTTTTTCAATGCATCTGGAGTATTCTTCAAAGTGCCCACCTTTACCAGCAACACCTTTTTGTATTCTATCATATCCCTCACAAATTGATACTGAACATCCATGTGCTTTGTATTAGAGTGATAAATAGGGTTCTTTGCCAAGAAAATTTCACTTTGGTTGTCATAGTCTATCATTATAGCTCCCTCTACTAACCCCATACTTGAACACAATTTTTGCAACCAAACTGCTTCCTTTCTTGCATGAGTGGCTACCATGTATTATGCCTCTATAGTTGATAGTGCCACTACAGATTGTTTCTTACTCATCCAACTGACTGCACCTCAAAATAGGTTAAACACATAACCACTTGTAGATCTTCTCTAATCCAAATCTCCAACCCAATCTGCATAAAAAAATCCATGAATATCCAACACTCTGTCCAATCCTGGTCTTCCTTGGTAGCACAAACCATAATCACTAGTTCCACACAAATACCTGAAAACCCGCTTCACTATTGTCTAGTGCTCCTTCCCTGGTTTTGACATAAACCTGCTCAATACTCCCACTGCATGAGCAATGTCTGGTCTAGTACAGACCATTGCATACATTAGCCTTCTGACTGCACTTGCATATGGAACAAGAGACATGTCCTCTTCCTCTTCTTGTGTCTTGGGACACTGTTCAACATATAACTTCACACCTACAAAAATAGGAACCTTCACTAGTTTACTATCCTACATATTAAACCTCTGTAGTATTTTATCGACATAGTTCCTTTGGTTTAACCAGAGCTTCCTCTTTGCCCAATCCCTTTTCGTTTCCATGCCCAAAATATAGTTCGCAACACCAATATATTTCATGTTGAATTTGGAGGACAATTGGGTATTCAAATCTTGCATAAATTCTTTGTCATTTCCAACCAGCAACATATCATCGACATACAAGACTAGATAAATAAAATAGTCACCAATTAATTTAAAATACACACAGTGATCTACTTTGCTTCAAGTGAAGCCAAGTTGATGCAGGAGCATTCAGCTCAACAATTTCATTATATTTTAGTTAACTTAGGGGGTCTTGTATTTTCAAGGAAGTTGGGTTCCTATGTATCAAATTAATGTAATTATTAATGTTTTGAGTGATTGGAATAGGAATTAATTAGATATTGTGAAGATATTTTTAAATGTTCTCAAATGTAGGAGAACATGAGTGATTATTGGGGATTGAAAGATTTGGAAATCAATTGTAAGTATTAGATTAGGAATTGGTTTCGTGATTTATGGAACAAAAGAGGATCCTTAGAGATTAGTGGAGTCAAAAGTGGACTAAGAGGATATTCAGGATTTAGTACAACAAATTAAGGATCTGAACTAGAATTGGTTAAAAGAACCTTTTGTATAAATGTAAGCCTAAAAGGCATAGAGTCAGTCAGTCAGTCATTTAGTCTATCATTTAGTTCAAAGATTAGATAGGTTTGACTGTAAGCCTATGGGCAGGAAAGGAAAGGCTAGTGATATCGAAGATCATTCTGAGAAGATATCCTTATGTAAATGTTTGTTTATTAATACAGATAACTCAATTTTTAAGTTTATGTTGTGTGTATTGAGTAATTGAATTATAACCATGTGTGGATTAGAGTAATTCTACATAACATAAGTGTGCAGGGAATTCAAGAAGAATCCAAGAGACAGGACGGTGCTCAGAGGAGTATTGTGATGATCATACAGTGTCGAAGTTTGATTGAATAACCAAGTTAGTGCTCATGAGTGGTAGCGTCTAAAGAATATGCAGAACAAAGTTTAGGAAGAAGTCAAGCAGAAGATCAATAAAATATCAAAGTCAATCAAAGGAAGAAGTACTGAAGTGAAAATGTATAGGAACTGTTGGATCAGATAGATCAACAAACGAGATTGTGTGTGATAGGCGGCTAAGATTAAGTCGCACAAAATAAATTCAAGAAGATGAATGGTGGAGATTAAATTCATTTGTCGAGAGAAGGGTGGAAAATGTGCAGAAGGACAGAGTGGTCTTCATAAGTGGTAAGCAGTTTCTCACGTGCCTTAAAGGTGGAAAGAATTATTCTAAAATTTCATGCGATTACCCTTAGCAACCAATACATAGCATGAGAAAAATACTTTTCTCATGTGCTCATGACTTGATAATGATCATGCAAGAATCTACGCAATATTTCACAATAGTTGTTGGATCGAGCGGGAGTGATCAATAGTCGAGATCGACCAAGCTAGTTGGCAAGCGAGTGACATGATAGCCATTGGTTCAAGCAAGACAGATCAACGGTGGTGATCGGCTAAGCTAGTTAGCGATCGGGTGACGTGATAACTGTTAGATTGAGGAATGAGACCAACGGTGGATATTTAATGTGCTAAGGAGAGCATTGATATACATGCAAAAGGTTGAAGAATGGAAAAAAGGTAAGGTTTAAGTATGGGTTATGAAATATTTCTATTATATGGGAATTATAATAGAAATAAGGGGAATTAATGTATTATGGCTTAAAGTTTGAGTTTAACCAAAGTCTAAAAGACCAGGGTATGGTTAATAAGTATCGGAGGTGAAAATAACCCCAAAGTTGAAACCCGTGTGAGAGTTAAATGAAATGTTTCCATATAGAGTTTATTGAAGGGACCTTAAACCGTGACTTGTGAAGATTTCATTGAGTAAGGAATTTTGAAATTCCTGGGACATAGTGTGACATGCAATTTTATTTGCATACTATGGATATATTTGGCTTAGGCTGCATCATTAAGTATTTGCAGCTTAGGATGGCATCATTTGGTATCAAAGCAGAACAAGGAAATTCTGTTTGTAAGAGTTCTTTGAGAAATATTAAAACAGAGTTATGTTTTGAAGGTGTGTATGCAGGCAAGAGGACATCATATTTTAAATCTGAAAAACAATAGCCACACAAAGATAAAGTATAGAAGAATTTTCAAATGCAAAGGAAACATAGAACAATCCATTCAAAGTGCAGGTGAATGGTAGAACAAGATCATACATAGGTCTTGAAGGCAACAACATAAGAAGGTGAGAAGATTGCAACAACCTAGTGCAAGGACTCAATTGGTTCCAGAGGAGAGAACCAAATATATGCCAAAAGACTGAGCTCAGAGGAGAAAAGATTAGTGAGGCATGTGTAGCAATAAGGAGACTTGTTACAGCAAAGGTTTTGTTACAACTCACAGGAAGATCATAAAGGCAATTCCATAGAGGATGTGGGTAGAATCTCTAAGGGATGAAGGAAGCTAGTAAGAGTTTCTAAATGAAAGTAGAATGTGGCAGAACCTTGAAGAATTCGAACAGAGGTTGGATAAAGAGGATAGTTGTGTTCTTAAAAGGTGTAGATGAGTTGAAGTCTAGAAGGAGTAGAGAGAAATGCTCGAGAGGTTCCAAAGATAGAGAACCAAGTGCTTGCCAAAAGACTAAGTACAGAGGAAAGCTTGGTAAGGTAAGTGGCAGCAGGGAGGACTTCTTGTTGCAGAGGCTTTAATATAGCTCATAGTAAGTGAGTGAGGAACTCATGAAGATAGAGAAGAAAATGACTGATGATAGTCATAACAGAGATAACAGAGGTTCTGAGGAAGACCACAATAGAAGAAAGTTGAAGGAGGAGGATGCCAAAGTAAATGGCAAGAGAATGAATCAAGAGGAGCATGTCAAGGAGATTGTAGAGTTAAAAGAACAACTCAATGTATTAAGGATGCTACTAGAGGAAAACCAAAGACAAGGTTGGGTCTTGAGGAAAAAGGAAGTGAAGTGGTCAAAGTTACAGAAAGGGCTACAACAGAGGCAAGTGAGGTGGCTGGTGGAAAAACACAGAGAAACTGAGTTGAAAGTGGAAGCTTCCATTTGTGAATCAAAACATGGTGACATTTTGGGTGAAGATGAAGAATCGAGATCTGTGGAAGTTCTTATGAATTATTGTGAGGATTCAGAACAAAAAGGAAATATGATGACTGAAGCATCAAGTGAGACCACAAGGTCTTATGTTTTTAAAACTGATAATTTGTGTATGATTGCAGGTATTGCAAGAGAAAAGAAACTTTGTGAAGATGTCTTCAGAATGGATGAAGATCTTGAAGTAGAAAGTGACAAAGAAAATTTCTCAGAAGATGAAGAATCTAACTAGTTACAGAAAAAAGAGTCTACATATGAGTTACTTAATGAGAGAAGTCAGTCATTTAAAGTTGTCATAGAGATGGAAGATTAGGATCTTACTCTGGTGAAGAATGAAGGAATATTGTCTCATAGAGGTAATCTAATGAATTTGATTAATGTTATTGATGAAGAACAAATGCAGGAGAATATTATTGTAGATGATGGGGAAAAGTTACCTCTTGAAGAAGGTTTACAAAGAGACAACAAGGCAAAGTGTATTGAAGAAGAAGGAGAGGTGTATTTGTCTCAAGACAAAAAAAGACAATCACAGAATTGAAGAAAGAAGAAGATTATGCAAAAGATTTAGAAAAGGGAGAAAGGATACTTGATGATTTGTTAATAACAAAGGAAGGTATGGAAAATTGTGTAAAATTTCCAAATTCTACTCCAATTGAAATTATTGAGTTATATGGAAAATTAGACTTTCAAAGAAGAAAGTTAGAAAAGTAGAGGATGTATACTCAGGATAAATTGTTGAAAATGGAATAAAAAAAAATTGTCATGAATGAAAATCATAAGGAAAAGGGGATGGTAATAAAAGCTCAGAAAATTGACATTACAAAAGAAGGAGTTCATTATTGTGAACCAGAGTAGAGAGATATCATTTAAATAGATGATATGCAGGAGAGGTTAAATCAACATACTGATGTCTTGACAAAGGAATTGAAGGAAAACTCAGAGGAGCATACTGAGATGTTACCAAAGAAACAAAAGTTATTGAGGCCTTGGATTTTTAATTTTGATAATTGTTTTATGATTACAAGATTTGTTGAAGATGAGATAGACATGTTTCAACTTGAAGAGTTTATTTTAGAACTGAAGAATGCTGGAAGTTTCCAAGACAAACATATGTATGAGGAAGATGAAAAGCATGAAGATACCAAACTGATTGTCAGAATCAATCAAGGAAGTGAAGGACAATTAATGAGGGTTGTCAAGGAAGAGAAAGGAAAATATGCCGGAATTGATGAGAAACAGAGTGATGTATTTGAAAGGAATCAAGTACAAAGGGAATTGGAGGATAATTTATTTATTTTAAGTAAATATACAGATATTGAACAAAGGTTGTTTGGAAATTCACAAGAGGGTAAGGTTGAAAGGGTGGTAGTAAGAATCCAACAACTTCAAAGAGAAGACAGTAAACAAAAATTTGAAGACGAGTGGACAGAGTACAAAAACAAATGGAAAATAATTATCAGTCAAAAGATAAATTCGATAGAGAGATTGAAATAATAATAAGATTGATGATGAAGGTGCCTCAGAAGAATGTAGTAGTAAGAGGGCCAAGAAGCAGCAACAAGAGAAAGGTAGTAGTAGATTGTGAATGCATAAATAGTGGGGTAGAGCAACATAAAGTGTGGAGACCTGGAGAACAGCAACAAAAAACAACAATAACCAAAGAAAAATTACAGAACAAAGTATGGGATCCAAGAAGACAAAGGTCAGAAGTACATGATCAAGAGATCATGATTATTTTAACCTTGGGAGTCTAATGCAGGAGCATTCAGCTCAACAATTTCATTATATTCTAGTTGACTTAGGGGGTCTTGTGTTTTCAATGAAGTTGGATTCCTATGTATCAAATTAATGTAATTATTAATTTTTTGAGTGATTGGAATAGGAATTAATTATATATTGTGAAGATATTTGTAAATGCTCTCGAATGTAGGAGAACATGAGTGATTAGTGGGGATTGATAGATTTGGAAATCAATTGTAAGTCTTAGATTAGGGATTGGTTTCATGATTTGTGGAACTGAAGAAGATCCTTAGGGATTAGTTGAGTCAAAAATGGACTTAGAAAATATTCAAGATTTAGTCTAGCAAATTAAGGATCTAAACCAGAATTGATTAACAAAACCTTTTGTATAAATGTAAGCCTAGAAGGCATAGAGTCAGTCAGTCAGTCAATCGGTCGGTTAGTTTAGAGATTAGATAGGTCTGATTGTAAGCCTACAGGCAGGAAAGGGAAGGCCACTGATATATAAGATCAGGCCAAGAAGAAATCCCTATGTAAATGTTTGTTTATTAATACAGATAACTTGATTTCTGAGTATATGTGGTGTGTATTGAGTAATTGAATTATAACTATGTGTGGATTAGAGTAATTCTGCAAAACATAAGTTTGTAGGGAATTAAAGAAGAATCCAAGGGAGATGATTGTTCTCAAAGGAGTATTGCGATGATCAAATAGTGTCAGAGTCTGATTAAATAACCAAATCAGAGCTTAGGACTGGTAGCATTTAAAGAATACATAGAACAATGTTTAGGAAGAAGTCAAGTGGAAGATCAATAAAAGATAAAAGTTAGTGAAAGGAAGAAGTACTGTAGCGATAGTGTACAGGAACCATTGGATTAGTTAGATCAATAGACGAGATTGTGTGTGATAGGCAGCTAAGATTAATTCATGCAAAATAAAGTCAAGACGATGAATGGCATAGATTAAAGTCACATTTCAATAGAGGGTGGAAAATGTGGAGAAGGATAGAGTGATCTTCGTAAGTGGTAAGCAGTTTCTCACATGCCCTAAAGGTGGAAAGCAATATTCTATAATTTCACACGATTACCCTTAGTGGTCAACACATAGCATGAGAAAACTAATTTTCTCACGTGCTCACGACTTGATAACGATCATGCAAGAATTTGTGCGAGATTGCGCGATAGTCGTTGGATCAAGAGGGAGTGATCAATGGTGGAGATTGGCCAAGATAGTTGGTGATCAAGTGATGCAATAGTTGTTGGATCAAGTGAGACAGATCAACGATGGTGATCGGCTAAGCTAGTTAGCAATTGGGTGATGCAATAACCATCAGATTGAGGAATGAGATTGACGACGGAGATTTAATGTGCTAAAGAGAGCATCGATATATGTTCAAAAGGTTTAATAATGGCGGAAAGGTAAGGTTTAAGTGTGGGTTATGAAATATTTCTATTATATGGGAATTATAATAGAAATAAGTGGAATTAATGTATTATGGCTTAAAGTTTGAGTTTAACCAAAGTCTAAAAGACCAAGGTATGGTTAATAAGTGCTGGAGGTGAAAATAACCCAAAGTCGAAACCTGTGTGATAGTTAAATGAAATGTTTTTGCATAGATTTTATGAAGGGGCCTTAAAATTTTCCTTGTGAAGTTTTTACCAAGGAATTTTGAAATTCCTGGGACATAGTGTGACATGAAATTTTATTTTCATTCTGTGGATATATGCAGCTTAGGCTGCATCATTAAGTATTTCCAGCTTAGGTTGGCATCACAAATCCCCATATAAATGTATCAAATTTTTTATAACACATCCTTGGTGACTTTTTTAACCCATACAAAGACTTTTTTAACTTTCATACCAGCTCTTTCTTATCCTTTACTGCAAAGATTTCAAGTTGCTTCATGTAGATCTCTTCTTCCAGATCCCCATGAAGAAATGTTGTCTTCACATCCATATGTTCTACCTCAAAATCAAAAGTAGCAGCAATAGATAAAAGTAATCTAATAGAAGCTACATTGGAAACAAGAGAAAAAGTATCACCAAAATCAATTCTTGACACCTGGGAACAACCTTTTGCTACCAGCCTAACTCTATATTTCTCCACCTTTCCTTCTACATTTGTCTTCTTATTGAACACCCATTTTATGCCAATGTTTTTCCTTCCAGCAAACAACTCCACTAAATCCCAAGCCTATTTTTTGTGCAAAGATGCCATTTCATCAACCATGGCCTCTTTCCAAAGTTTTCCATCCTCTGAATCTACTACTTCCTTCATAGTTCTAGGATCATCATTAGTAATAGATAAAGAATAGTTTGAATAGAAGAAGATGGACTATATCTTTATGGCTACCTTCTTTCTCGAACTGACCTTCTCATAACGGGAGTTTGTGGCTCTTCATCTTCTGATTCCTCTTCTGCTGTAAAGTCTAATTCTTCCTCCTTAATCTGAAACTCTATCTTCTCAGGTTTCTTTGGTTGGATTTCATGTTTGATAACATCTTTCACCTCTTTGAACACCACATCTTGATTGTACACAACCTTCCTTGTTACGGGGTTCCAAAGCTTATAACCCTTTAAACCATCCTCATACCCAATAAAGATTCACCTTTCAGATTTACTAGCCAACTTTGTTCTTTTCTCCTTTGTAAAATGAACATATGCATCACATCCAAATACCCTCAAATTTGAAAGAGAGGGTTTCTTACCAGTCCATACCTCTTGTGGAGTCTTATCCTCCAACGTTGAAGAAGGTGATTTTTTGACCAGGTAACATGATGTCTCCACCACCTCTGCCCAGAATTCTTGTCCTGACCTGGCACCACTGAGCATGCTTCTTGCCCTTTCCATTAACGTCTTGTTCATTCTTTCTGCAACTCCATTTTGTTGAGGTGTATATGGAGTAGTCTTCTGTCGTGCTATACCACACTTCTTACAAAATTCTTCAAATTCCTTATAACAAAACTCTCCACCATTATCTGTCCTCATCACCTTTATCTTCTTCTCTGTTTGGTTTTCCACCAGAGCCTTAAATTCTTTAAACCAGTCAAAGAATTCAAATTTCTTCTTAAGGAGATATATCCATGTATTCCTTGAGAAGTCATCTATAAATGATACATAGCACACAAAATTACCCAGTGATGGAACCTTCATAGGTCCAAACACATCACCGTGCACAAGCTCTAACATATGTTTCACCCTCTTAGCATCAAAGGGGAAACTCACCCGATTCTGCTTCCCATATACACAATTTTCACAGAAATTAAAATATAGAGAGCTATTAATCATACCTTGTACCATACGTTTACCATGAAGTATTCGAAGGTGTTGGGTTGTGTTATATTCTTTCCACGACTAAACTACGTAGTGAACCCGGCGGTTAGAGGGGGGGCGGAGCCCCCCTTCGCCGTGCCGATTGCGTAGTGGGGGGATCACAGGGGGGGCGGCAGCCCCCCTTGTCCGGGGGGTTTGAGGGCGGCGGGTAGCCCCCCTCTATGGGGTTCGGGGCAGCGCCCTGAGAAAATGTTTTTTGGACCCTATATTAGGTTGGGCGAACCTACCTATGGTTTTTTGGTCCATGGTTTTGGACGCGATGGTTTCGGTCCATGGTATTCGATGCTTAGGCACGTATAAATATGTATTGTAACGTTGAAAAGAATATAATGAAAAATCAAGTTGGTAGTCTCGGTTTTGAGATCCAGTGGGAAATCTCTGTGTATATATGTTTTATGTGTTATGATCTCGCATTTTTATTTTTCTTTTGATTTAGAATTCGTATGTAGGTAATTTCTGTACGGGGTTCAAACCTACATTTGGTATCAGAGTTGTTTTGGCTTCAAGGGGACGCCTTTGTTGCTGAGGGGTTTCGCTCAGGCCTGTGGTAGACCCTGTTCAATGGGAGATCTGCGAGATCAATTCTGGTGGTGAAAG
>APFE030298693.1:137511-160855 GCA_000404065.3 Pinus taeda
TTTTTTTGGACCCTATATTAGGTTGGGCGAACCTACCTATGGTTTTTCGGTCCATGGTTTTGGACGCGATGGTTTCGGTCCATGGTATTGGATGCTTCAGCACGTATAAATATGTATTGTAACATTGAAAGGAATATAATGAAAAGTCAAGCTGGTAGTCTTGATTTTGAGATCCAGTGGGAAATCTCTGTGTATATATGTTTTATGTGTTATGCTCTCACATTTTTATTTTTCTTGTGACTTAGAATTCGTATGTAGGTAATTTCTGTACGGGGTTCAAACCTACAGAAGGCCCTTCTCTCTAATATGTCCAAGCCTTTGATGCCACAACATGGTCCTCTCTCCAAAGACCACTAGATTTTCTGCTCCACTTTCAGGAACCACGGAATTGTTGCACCCATCACAACAGTGCTACCTTGCAGCTTGTACAGAGTTCCAATTCAAACTCCCCGCATCAACACTAGTGCTCCCCGAACCATCTTGCAGGTATCATTCTTGAACATTGTTTTTACACTTGCATCATCCAGCTTGCTTACAGAAATCAGCTTTTTGGCCAATGCAAGGATATGCAGAACACCTGGAAGTGTTCTAACTCTTCCACCATGTAACTTCAACTTTACCTTTCCACGACCAACAATGCTAGCCTTCTTGTCATCCCCCAAGAAGACATCACAACCATCATATTTCTCATACTCGCAGAACCATTGTCTATGGGGAGTGAAGTGAAAGGATGCACCTGAGTCAATCAACCATGCCTCATGATCTACACGTGTACTTGAAGAAGCCAAGTACACATCCCCACCTTCATCTGAGGTGGTTTTCGCCTATGCAGAAGGAGCATCATCATATCCCTTTCCTTTGTCAGGAGTTTTAGATTCATAATCCCTTTTGTAGTGCCCTTCCTTTCTGCATTTCTAGCACACCACCTTTACAGGTTTTCCTATAGATTTAGATCTCCCTCTAGATATGGATCTCCCACTTGATGACTTATTTTTGTTTCTGTTATGGGACCATCCTCGTACAGACAACACATCACCAAGGGACACTGATGAAGGTGATCTATTGACCAAGTAACATGATGTCTCCACCGGCTCTGCCCAGAATTCCTATCCTAACCTGGCACCACTAAATATGCTTCTTTCCCTTTCCATCAACGTCTTGTTCATTATTTCTGCAACTCCATTTTTCTCAGGTGTGTATTGAGTAATCTTCTTCTATGCTATACCACACTTCTTACATAATTCTTCAAATTCCTTCTTGCAAAACTCTCCACCATTATCTATCCTCGGCACCTTTATCTTTTTCTCTATCTAGTTTTCCACCAGAGCCTTAAATTCTTTAAACTTGTCAAAGACTTCAGATTTATTCTCAAGGAAATATATCCATGTATTCTTTGAGAAGTCATCTATAAATGATACATAGTACACAAAACTACCCAATGATGGAACCTTCATAGGTCCAAACACATCACTGTGCACAAGCTCTAATATATGTTTTTCCCTCTTACTACTAGAGGGAAAAGTCACCCAATTCTGCTTCCCATATACACAATTTTCACAGAAATCAAAATCCAGAGAGCTATTAGTCATACCTTCTACCATACCTCTACCATGAAGTATTCTAAGGCCCTTCTCTCCACTATGTACAAGACTTTGATGCCATAGCATGGTCTTTTCTCCAGAGACCACTAGATTTTTTGCTCCACTTTCAGAAGCCACAAAACTACTGCACCCATCAACAAAAGTGCTACCTTGCATCTTGTACAAAGTTCCAATCTGAACTTCCCACATCAATACCAGTGCTCCCCAAACCATATTGTAGGTATCCTTCTCCAACACTGTTTTTACACCTGCATCATCCATCTTGCTTACAGAAATCATTTTTTTTGCCAATACAGGAATATGTAGAACACTCATAAGTGTTATAACCCGTCCACCTTGAAACTTCAACTTTACTCTTCTACAATTAATGATTCTAACCTTCCTGTCATCCCCCCAAGAAGACTTTACCACCATCATATTTCTCATACTCGTAGAACCACTCTCTATGGGGAGTGAAGTGAAAGGATGCACCTGAGTCAATCAACCATGCCTCGTGATCTACATGTGTACTTGAAGAAGCCAAGTACACATCCCCACCTTCATTTCAGGTGGTTTTCGCCTCTGCAGAGTGAGCATCATCAAATCCCTTTCCTTTGTTCAAATATTTAGATTTACAATCCCCTTTGTAGTGCCCTTCCTTTCCGCATTTCCAGCACAGCTTTATAGGTTTTCCTAGAGATTTATATCTCCCTCTAGATTTATATCTCCTACTCGATAGTGTATTTTTGTTTATGCTCTGGGACCTTCCTCGAACAGACAAGGAATCACCATTCTAGCTCTACATATTTTTCTGTCTCATCTCCTCGGTCAATAAGGATGAGACTATTTCATCGAACTACAAGGCAATTACATTGCTACCGATTGCAATAACCAAACTATCCCACGAATTTGGTAGAGAACACAATAAACTGATGCACTAATCTTAATCTAAAATTTTAATATCAACATATAATAACTAACTTACCACAATATTAAATGCGTTCAAATGCTCTATCACTGAGTCTCCACCTTTCATCCTCAGATTATACAACTTTTTCTGTAGTAATAGTTTATTCACCGGAGACTTAGATTGGTACAAAGTCCCTAACTTGTCCCACAAAGCCTTAGCCGTAGCTTCCCTTGATACATTTAGAAATACTAAATCTAAGACACACAATCATATTGTGCTCTTTGCCTTCTAATCCAACTTCTTCCATTCTTCATCGGACACTCCCGTTGGTTTCGTACCTGGATCTACCACGATCCACTAATATTTATCTACTAATAGATCCTCCATCTTGATTTTCCATAACTCAAAACCCTGACCATTAAATTTCTTGATCTCTATCTTTCCACTGCTCACCATCTTCTTTCACTACCAGAATCGATCTTGTAGATCTCCCACTGAACAAGGTCTACCACAGACTGAGAAAAGCCCCTTAGCAACAAAGGCATCCCCTTGAAGCCAAAACTTTTCTCTGATACCAAATGTTTAACCCTGTACAAAAATTACCTGAATGCAAATTTTAAGAACATAAAATAAACAATGTGAGATCATAACACATAAAACACATATACACAAAGATTTTCCCCTGGATCCTAAAACCAAGCCTACCATCCTGATTTTTCATTATATTCCTTTCAATGTTACAATACATATTTATACATGTCGAAGCATCCAATACCATGGATCAAAAACCATCGCACCCAAAACCACGTGTAGAAACCATGCACAAAGCCATAGGTAGGTTCACCCACCTAATAGATGGTCCGAAAATAATTTCCCCGGGGTGCTACCACAGAACCCGTAGAGGGGGCCTAATTGCCCCCCTCAAACCCCTTGTGAACCCCCTTCTGCACAGTCAGCACAACAAAGAGGAGGGGGATCCACCCCAACTCTAACCCCTGGTTAACTAGGCGATCTAGTTGTGGAAAGAATATAACACAACCAAACAAGTTTCAATCCATATGACCTACATTGTTTAGTGAAGGACCACTGTGTGAGAGTGAAACATTCTTGGATCCACACGGTGTGTCACTGGCCTAAGGAATACCCATGGATACACTTCTATCACTTCTCAAGGCTGAATGAACCAATATGCATAACTATAGAGTGGTTAGGAAAGCATAAGGAAGAAACACCTTCAGCAACAGCAGAGGCTAGTAGACCTGCATGTGATAAAGGCAAGAGGAAGGTTGTTGATAGTGCAGAGGGAGAGAAAATATGCAAGGTCAAAGAAGATCCACTTGTGTTGAGAGAAGCTTTGGATATTGAGGCTAAGAGGTGTTAATGTGATAGGAGGATCATGCAAAGGGTGAGGGAGAAACAAAAGCTGACGGAATCAAAAAGGGAGTTGTAGGAGTTGAAGTAGCAACTCAGGGAAGGAAAAGAGCTTTGCAGAAGAGAGAAGAAAGTGCAGTAGGAACATGAACAGTAGGAGGTGCAACATGCACACCTTGATGAAATTGTGCCTATATAGGTTATTGATTCATCTGAGTAGCTGGCATATAGAAGACAAGGTGAGCAGTTGCAGGAGCAGGACATTGCTAAGTAGATTGAACAAATGCTAGAGAAGATGGATACATATATAGTTCAGCCAGAGTCAGATCATGATATTGACCTCATGTCTTAGAACCAAGAGCTCATCTCACTGGCTTCACGAGATCCAGAAGTAGAGAAAGTGCCAAGTGATTAAGGAGACACAAAAATCCTTGAAGACAATCCAAAATTGGAGATTCATAACATATCTTTCAACAAGTCACAACACAAAGTTGTGTAGTCGCACAGAGTGCCTACTCCGGATGTCCATGTATCTCCTGTGCAGTTTGAAGAGTAAGCGATCATGTCTGATGTGTGTAAAAATCCTGCTACATTAGCTGATGCTACCAAAGAATGTGCCAAAGCCACCATATCGAGTGTTAGATTCTTGATATTTGAGAACGACCGCATGGATAAGGAGTTACAAGCAGCTAAATAGGGAGGAGAGAAGCCTACAATATCCAATAGAGTAGATTTGAGGAGAGAGATATTGGATGAAATATCATCTCTCAAAACAGCCATGCAGAAGTTTTACTCCATATTCATCGCCGTGCATAAGTCAGTTGTCCATCTCAATGGTTGGCAACAGTGTTGTGCTAGCAGAGCACACATTTCGTTAGATATGCACACTATTTTCGATCGCATGCAAGTATGGAAAATGAGGTACAAAGGGGCCCCATTTCACTTTCCAAAGATGACGAAGCCAAAGGTGGTAGAGATGAAGGCACGCTTCCAAAGTCAAATCCATAACTATGAGGAACTCATGTATTTCATCACCAGGTTGTAGGCTTCACAGGCATGGGCTTTCAGGAGCATGGATGTCATTATGCACACACATGCGATCCCATCCATTGGCACACTCACTGAGGAAAAGTTAAATAACCAAGTTTGACTTGGACATGTACTTTGATTAGTTGATGCATGTAGCCCCTAGCACAAAGTTGTAGAGAGCGCAAACACTATGCATCAGTATGTGGTTGGTCTAGCTGCACTCAAGACTAGGATGTGCATGTCATCTGATGAGTTGGAAAAAGGTGATACTCAGTGTACCCAGATGCAACACAGGCAAGAGTTTTCTTTCAGAATGATGTCACCATAGATTATGTGGACACCATAACAGATTACCAATGTCAACATCAGTTCACCACCGTTGATCATCATGAGGATGTCAAAGAGTTAGTCTTCCCATAGCTATCTCAACTTTAGTGATGTCTTGCATGCCTTAATCAACCCCATTTTGTCTCACATGGGTACATGTGTAGATTGTAATGTAAACCTATTGTAAAAGTGAAAGAGCAAGTGTCGATAGTAGAATGTAATAGTCATGTAGTAGTTGAAGAGTCATGCGGGTAGGTGAAGCATCACAAAGGAGAATGTCAAGGGTCACCCACCCTTTGCTATATATAGAACCTCATAACTCATTGTATAGGCTTTTGGGAGCCAAGCTTCCTATATGTGTAACATAGAGAAACCTTGGAGTGTATTGTAAGAAGACTTGGCTTCTCCATAGTGCAGAGCTATTACATCTCTTTGGAGGAGCATGCGGAAGTGATTATAATGTTTCGTTATCAGGGCTACCGGAATTCTTGGTTGTATGTATGATTGGATCTTTCACTCTTTTAATATAGGAGAGCCAACATGTTTTATGCATATGTTATTATTGTAGTTTGACTATCCTGGTTACTTTCATGATATATGTAGTTGTTATTTACACATATATGTATGGACTATTCCCTATGTGTTTGTATGAATCTTATTGAACCACTATTGTTGGTATAATCCATCACATTGGATTGTCGGCTATCCTACTTTCCATATTGTGATGTCTTTCTTCTCGTGTGCTCCCTTTCAAGCTGTGTGTTATCACATGCATTTAAGCAGTGCACTCACTCCCCCTTCCGTGCGTTAGAGCCTTTCATGCGCCTTCCTTGACATGTTGCAAGGTCACACCCTTGCTACCAACAAGAGCCTCTTACTTACCTCTTCACACAACCGAAATCGAGGTGATATACTACCACCAACTACTAGGACTCCTACTCCAAATGGTCTAAGTTCTAGTCGGGACTTCTTAACAAGGAGATCCCCTGACATGTTGGCAGGTCCAGCACCGTCAAAATTTTTGGCGCTAGAAGGAGGGCTAGATGACAAGCTAAGTCGTGACATCTTGTTTTGAATCTTTGCATATCTGTCATCGATATCATTAGATTCCACCCTTTGTCATGTTTGTCCAATGCATAACATTTTAACATCACGAAGGAGTTTTATAATCTCTTGTCAGAATTCATGTATGATGGTGAAGGCAAAGTGGAATGTTCTAAGCACTTACATGACTTCCTAGCATTCTTGGAGGATGCAGAGGAGTTTGATGAAGTTGAGGTTGGCATGTTGCTTTCAACCACAGTTTGAAAATTTCCACAATGTTGGTGTTGCAACTTGCCTCACAATTGCGTGCACTCATTTAAGTAGTTCAGTGATCTAATCAAATCTGCTTTCCATCATTTTCATCCTAAACCTCTTAACAAAAAATTGTTAAAACAATGGAATACCCCAGATGAATTTCTTATGGATTTTCCATGTACTCCAATTTGAAGCTTCAAAAAATGAGATGAAATTCCAATACCTTTGGGACATATTTGAATATTTCCTTCACAAATTATTCTATCTAAAAATGAAGTTAATTTTCAAGCCCTTGTCAACATACTTCGGTGATGGAGTTGGTAAAACACAAGCAAACATAGTTGCTGTCACAAGTGAATATCTTCCTTCCCCTCATCAAATAGCTCCATCCCTACAGAGTGATGTGGGAGAACATGTACACACATCTTTTCAAATGTCACATCCTCCCATTATCACCACTCATAATTTCTGCATAGATTTGGTTGGGAAGCCCATGGGTTGTCACATGCACTTTTTACCTCAACCTTCATCTTTCCATTTTGTTGATCCTCTAGTTTGTACTATTTTGTGTTCTTCCATTCTAGAATCTACACGTGTTGTGAATGAGGATCAAGCCATCGATGGGGTTGGTGTTGTAGAACAAACCTGTGTTGTCATTTATGATGAGTATGACTAGGAATTTGAACATCAACCCACAGTGAAAGAAGACCTTCTTCTGTCTGCGCCTCCTCTGCTTTTTCCTGACATCTTTGGTGATTCTGCTATCTTTGATTTTCCTTGTGTATATCCATCCACCAAGGCATCTACTTGCAATCGTCCATAGAACACACCCAATGTTAGTCCATCATTCGGTAGTGAAGAGGACAATTTTTTCATTGAAAATCCACTCGATTTTTCATCTGCTTTTTCCAGAAATGAAGAGGGTGAAAATTATTTGTTCACATCTACCCCTCTCTTTGATTCATGAAATCATGAGGATTTCAATGAACTCATGGATTTTTCTGATCGTAGCTGTCATGATCTATTTACTCCCATATTTTATCACGAGGTTGATTCTATCGATGTTGGTCTTTCAAGGCCACATGTTCATGATGATGAATTTGTCGATGAAGTTGAAACCCCATAGGCTGTTGAGAAACTTCAGCCTGAGCTAATGGTTATGTCAAACCCTTGCTATCCCAAAGTTGGTTTCTGTAACAACCCTTGTGAAAATTCCATGTAAAAATATATAAATACTATGGATGATGGGACATTTATTCCAAGTTGGATGGTGTGCAAGACATCCTGGAGGTGTTCATTTGGTTGTTTATGGCTAAGGAAATTGGCAAAGGCATTAAAGAGACAAAAAGGTATTTTGGCACATTTATTTATGAAAATAATGGAAATTAGGAGAAAAAGGAGGTGAAAGGTCACAGGATACATGTGAGGAGGAAAATTAAGGAAAATAATGAAAATTGGGAGAAAAATAAGGTGAAAGGTTATAAGTTTCATGTGAGAAGGAAATTGAAGAAAAATAATGGAAAATGATGAAAATAAAGGCCTCATTAATAAAAGGGCTTATGAGGATCAGTGGGCAAGACTTGGTCAGTTTAGTTTCGGAGCTCTCTCATTATTCTCTCTCTCTCTCTCATACCCTGGGTTACTTAGAGTTTTCTTGGAGCACTCATGGAGGGTGTGGCATACTTGGATTCCTGGAGCAAGAAGGCAAAGGAAGACCAAGAAAGCACAAGAAGGCATTGACATCAACAACTACATCAGAGTTTCTTGTAGGTACCGAGTTGCATGTATGATTTCTTCACTAGTTTTGGCATGCATGGAACTTGCATGTGGTTTCTTGGTTATGATTTGTCATTGTCATGGAGGATGGTTGGGATTGATAGTGGATTTCCTATCCTTGTCATGTCCTCGATAGCCATTGTGATTTTGGGTTTAATTTCATTGCTTTGTTTTGGTTGGTTCTCATCTTTCCATAGCTTGGGTTGAGTTACTACTCCTAGAAGCCCTGGTTGAACAAACACTCCGGAAGCCCTCTAACATCTTGGGTTAATTTACTAGTCCTAGAAGCCCTGGTTGGACAAACGCTCTAGAAGCCCTTGGCGGGTTGAGTTATTAGTCTTGGAAGCATTGGTTGGACAAATGATCTTGAATCCCTTGGTGGGTTGAGTTACTGGTTATGGAAGCCTTGGTTGGAAAAATGCTTTGGAAGCCCTAGAAGGCTTGGATGTAGACGAATTTGATATTGGTTTTTGGTGATGTTTGACGGTGAGGTGGAATCACTATTTTATGGGTTGAGGTGGTTGGTCTCTAGAAGCCCTGGATGAGTTTTGATTGATGTCTTCTATGAGATCCCACATTCATGCTTGGAATATGGCACAGAGGTGATTGGCTGAAGAGAGACTTGGCTCAGCCAATCTATTATCGGGTGGAAGGTGGTAGTCCCATCTCAGGTTGGTTCATTGCATTTATTAATGAAAAAATCCATTCCCTTAATTTTTCATGTGCAAATGTTTTGATGTATATATGGATTTTGATGGCTGATATTTTTATTGTATTTCTATTCCTATTATGTTTTTTTATATGCACATTTACCCTAGAGGTTGTTACAGAGTGGTATTAGAGCATGGTTCAAACACTTGGACTGGATGGGCTCTATCATAGGTAAAATGAAGAACAAAGGTTAATTTTAGACTTTTCTGTCATATCTATTATAAATTTTCTTCTGTGGAATATTAGAAGTTAAAAATTTGTCCATACTAAAGGTAAATCCCACTGATAATGTGGTAAAAAATTTAGATATTGGTTCACAATACTTTAGGAATTGTGATCTAAGGAAGATGACCTTCCTGAATGCACCTTTAAATAGGTCATGTTGGAATTTCTGCAATAACTTTTCTTCTGTAGGCTTTCAGAAGCTTAAACATTGTCCACATTGAGGAAAGATACCAATGATATTGGGTCACAATATTTTAGGAGATATGAGCAGAGGGAGTCTAGCCTTTTGAATGCTCCTAAAATTAGGTCTCAAATAGGTCACTCTGACATTTTTATTATAAATTTTATTCTGGGCACTCTTAGGAGCTGAAATGTTTTCCATACTGAGGGGAAATCGCATTGATATTGTGATAAAAATTCCGGACATGTATTTGATATGTTGTAGGAGATATGACTAGTGTAAGTCGAGCTTTATGTATACTCCTAGAATTGTGCACCAAATAGGATTGTGTTGGTATTTTGTTATAAATTTTCATCTATGAAATCTTAGAAGCTAAAACTTAAACCATAGTCAAGAATAACTCCACTGATCATATGGTTCAATTTCCATAAATTATACTACTACAGATTAGGATATATGCATTGAATCATCACTATATTAGTTTGCATGCAAAGTGTTTGATGAAATACTTAAATGGTTCAATGATTAATTGCATACAAATTGTTTGATAAAATGCCCCAATGAGTATGTTGTTTGTGATTGGGAATATTATTAATGTGTAATAGTATTCTTGTAGTTGATATGTGCTTACTTGTATGCAAATTGTTGGGTCCCTATAATACTAGTGATTACCCCATTTTTTTTTTTTGTAAATTAGGCTACTTCTATTATTATAAAAAAGGCTACAAAAAATTTACATCGAGGAAGGCCTCATATTTCACCATTCGGAGATGGATTTAGCACAGTGAGACACCTAACCTGGATAACCAGAAAGACACTTGTCACCGACCATGACTGGAAGACCAGCAAACTGCCAAAAACCTTAACCAGCTGAGAGATAAACCTAGTGACCCAGACATTGCTAACAGTAACAGGCCCAAAAAACCATATCCCAAGACTATTACATATGACATTATAGTCGCATACATAGGCTCGCTTGAAAACCGTGTACAACCTGACAAGAGCTGAGCATAGCTTCAGCTTTACAAAGAAAATATCACTGAGAAGGCAGAGAACAAGAAATACCAGACAAACTACATTAAAGTGCCAGATCCACCACCAAAACACCCTGCAGACCGACTCAGGCATCCACAAAGGTGGAAGGCTACTCTTCCACAATCATGCAACCATATTGATTCGACGCGCTTGAATCCGTGTAAGGTGCATCGTCTTTGGCCGGCTCACATGGACCCACCACCGCACTTGAGGTTTCCGCAGGCTGAGCTCTTTGACACAGGAGTGGAGCAGGAGGCCTTTGCTCCTCAGCGACTTTTCGTGGAACTGCATGATCACATTTCTCAATTCGGACAAAGATATAATATGTTGCATTATCCAGTAAGCATGGGAAGCAGAACCGGGATGAGGGATGCTAGCTATGCTCATAGACAGTAGCACGAGCCCGCCCTCTACCTCTCCCTCGGCCTCGCCTTGCGCCTTGTTAATTAGAGCCGTATGAAGAGGATTCCGCGGAGTGAGAGGAGCGCTGCGGATTGGCTCTGCCTCTGGCGCCTCCCCGAGACCTGCCTCTGCGGCTACTAAGACGAAGCCTTTCTCTTGGCATTCTGAACTGGAATGAACAGTGAAACAGCACAGAGATCTTGGGTTCCTCGAATCCAAAGGCCCAGGGAGCCAAGAATTCAGGCCCAGAAACGCTGAGTTTTGCGGAGGCACAGAGGGCAGGATATCCCCGACAGCGGAGTCACACAGGGGCGCCACAAGCGAAAACACCCAGAATCCCCGAAAGGAAAACACATGAGCGTGAAAAAGATAGATAGTTTGAACAGGAAACTTAGAGGAAGAGACCAAGGCTTTTAGAATCGCGAGCCGAGGTCTGAACCTCTGAGACCTTCGCCAACACCCACAGACCTGCTACAAACCACAACAATGAAGACCCCAGAGCCAAACATTAACCAAAACAGAATGAAGGAAATGAATTACCAGCTCCGGTTCGCAATAGATATACTACGCGGCAACTGTCCAAGCCATGTGTGAACCAACACAACGCAGCTGCATCCCGGAAGTCGAACGAACAGAGCGCGAGCGAGGAGTAATGCGATGGGCGACTGGCTTGAGGTGGAGTTTACTGCCCGCCTGCATGTTAAATCGAAAGGGGTGGCAAGCCTTTAATTGAGCCGGACAGATGGCGGGGCTGGGCTGCCACTTGCCCAGTGGGAAGCCTGCCTCTGTACCTCCCTCATTGATGATCACCCGCAACCGGGAGATGAAGATCCTGGAGCACCAAGGAGTGGCAATCCTGTTGAAGTTGTATATCCCCTGCATCATGGAGAGTGCCTGAATAATGAGGACGTTGCTGGTCCACCCCTTGGTTGGCCAATCTATCTGCTACTCTGTTGGCCGATCGCCTAACATGCTTGAAAAGGATGTTGTTAGGGCGTCGAAGCCTTTCTTCCTCTAGCCTGCTGAGCAGCCTCCACCTAGAGGCTATTTTGGCCACTGAGGTCCCTGCTTGAATTCTAGTAGCCGCATTGATAAGAATCAGGGAGTCTCCCTCCACCTCCAACAGATAGAAATTATATTGATCAGCCAAGAAAATACCTTTCCACATTCCTTCCAACTCCGCAACATTGTTGGTGTTTTTGCCTATCGAACCATAGTAGATGTGCTCAACTGATCCTTTGGCATTTTTGATTACGCCTCCATATCCTGACGGTCCAGGATTTCCTTTAGCAGTACCATCAAAATTCAGTTTGAAAGTAGCGCTTGTGGGGGGGACCATTGTGAGGGGGAGGTGATCTTGGGAGTATTTTTGGGATTGACTTGCAGAGAACATGATATGTTAAGATTCCAGGAATTCCAGATGAGCTTCTCGCGGGGGGAAGTTGGCCAGTCAGTTTCTAGCCAAGATCAGAGCGTCGACGTTTCTTGTAGGTTATGCTTTAAGAGGAGCCAGAGGATTTCTAGGGATCTTCTACTGTTGTTGAAGACCCTATTGTTCCGTTCCTTCCATAATATCCAATAAAGAAATCTGGGAATGAGGTTCCATAAAGAGTTAAGAATGGGGCTTTGATAAGGGTGCTTGGGCCAAGTTCTGAGAGTGTTTGCTATGTCCCCCTGACTATTCCTTGTTCCGTTGTTGCATTGGTCAACTTTTTCCCAGAGCTGAGCTGCGAGTGGGCAAGTCTCCATGAGATGCATGATGGTTTCCGAGTGGCTAGTGCAGTTGGGGCATCTTGAGGGACCTATGAAGCCTCTTCTTTGTAGATTATCCCAAGTTAGGATGCGTCGCTTGCTTAAGAGCCATAGGAAGGTAGATACCTTGGGCCATAATATTGACTGCCATATGTGATTCCATAACTGATCCCTCTCTGTATGGCTATGATCATAGCGAATTGTATAAGCTTCTTTGGTGGTGAATATTCCTCTTGAAGTATAACCCCACCTCAGTTTGTCCTGCTGATTCGAGAGTTTGATTTTCCTTTGATTGAGCTCCTGATCTATATCTGCATAAGTCTCTCCATGCCAATCTGTCTGCCAAGAGATTGCGGGTTTCCATTGATGGAAATCTTGAATCACTTGCTGCTGCCAAAATTGAGAGACTTTATATATATTGGAATGATGCATATGGTTCTGCCAAAGAGGTTTGTGGAAGATCGAGGCTAATTTTGGTAGTTGCTGCCATGAGTCCTCCCAGAACCGCGCTGAGTTCCCCGAGTGAATCTCCCAAAAGCTGTATTCTTGGATGAAGGCGCAATGTATTTTGGTCGAGTTCCATATCATGGAGCCTGAGATGCTCAGACTAATTCAGATGAGCTCATCCCACTGGCTTCTGAGCGCATATTTGGCTTGCCACAGCTTTTCGCAAGGGATGTGCGGCTTTACTAGCCAATTCCACCATATTTTTGCTCCCATTGTGCAGTTGCTTTCTATGGGATCCCGTAGTCCTAGTCCGCCATTGGATTTCATTTGACATACCTCAGTCCATTTAACAAGGGCCCATTTCCTGTTGAGTCCTGTGGAGCCCCAGAGAAAGCTCCTTTGAAGGTTACGGATGGCCTTGAGCACCCATTTAGGAGCCACTAATATGGAAAAGAGATACAAAGGCATTGCTTGGAGGACCAATTTGATCAAAATGAGCCGACTAGCTATGTTGAGCGATCTATAGGTCCATGATGAAAGTCGCGCTTCCAATTTATCCAACAGCATATGCCAGGATGCATGCTTAAGAGCAGAAGCCATGAGAGGAGTGCCCAAATACTTGGAGGGAAACACAACAATAGAGAAACCCAGAATACGAGCAATGTTTCGTTGAGTGGAAACATGGGAATTGAAGAAGAATAGCTAGGATTTGGTGGCATTGATCGAGGTTCCAGAGGCTTCAGAAAAGAGTGTGAGCAGGGCTTTAAAGGCTTTGGCTTCTTGAGAGGAGGGATGACCAAAGAGCATCATGTCGTCCACGAATTGTTGATGAGATAACGGATGAAGACCATGGATCGCTATACCTTTGATCGCTTGAGAGGAAACAGCATGGTGGAGGAGGCAACTGAGTCCTTCTACCATAAGAACAAAAATGAAAGGGGAAAGGGGATCCCCTTAACATATGCCTCTCGACGGACGAAAGCGCATGGACGGGGAGCCATTGAGGAGAACCGAAAAGCAGGGAGAGGTAATGAGGTTCATGATCCAGCGAGTCCAGGTAGCATTGAATCTTAAGGTTAGCAGCATTTGCTGGATATATTCCCAACTGAGCTTGTCGAAGGCTTTAGAGAGATCAAGCTTCATGATCATGCCTAGTTTTTTGAGAATTTTTAAAGAGTGGATCACTTCGTTAGAAAGGATGATGCCATCCATAATCTGACGCCCCTCGACATATCCCGTTTGTTTCGGAAGGATGAGAAGAGGAAGAAGAGGTTTAAGCCTATTATCCACTACTTTGGATATGAGCTTGTAGATGACATTACAGAGGGCAATCGGCCAGAATTTGTTTGTCGTATTTGCTTCTTTACTCTTGGGGACCAGTGCAATGAAGGTGGAATTAAGAGAGGGAAGGAGCCAGTGCATAGCACAAGATTCTTCCACTAAGTCCAACACTTCAGTGTTGATCAAATCCCAGAATTCATGAAAGAAATTGGAGGTAAAACCATCAGGTCCAGGTTCCTTACCATCTTTTAGTTGAGCCATTGCTTCTTCTACTTCCTGCATGGAGACTTGTTTTAGGAGATTTTGATTCTGATCTTCCGTGATTATCTTGGGGATATGCTGCATGACCGATCTTATGGCTGATGATCGACTCCCTATTTTTTCTTTGAGTGCTTCCTGGAAGTAATCTTTTAATTCCTTTTCAATATCTTCATGCTTTTCTAATCTGTCCCCGTGACTGTTTTTGATGAAGGCAATGTTGTTATGCATTCGTCGTTGAATGGTGGATCGATGAAAGAATTTTGTATTCTTTTCTCCTTCCTTTAGCCACCTGATTATGGATTTTTGGCGCCAAAGGATTTCCTCCTGTAACCTTTGAGCTTCTAATTCTGTCCAGAGGGAGTGCTCCTTGTCTGCTAATTCCTCTGTCCTTCCCTCTAGTATAATGGTTTGCTGAAGAGTACACATATTCTTCTCCAAACTTTTCCTCGTTTCCAAAATGTTACCAAATTTTGATTTGTTCAAGGCCTTGATCACTTGCTTGAGGTGTCTGTGCTTCTGTTGAAATTGGAACATTTTTGCGTCTGCTGGGGGAACGAAGGACTTCCATGCAGCTTGCACCATTTCTTTGAATTCTGGATGAGTGAACCAGAAGGACTCGAAGCGGAATGGGCGATTGCATTGTTTACCTGGACGCGTCCATTGGAGCATGATGGGCCAGTGATCAGAGCCTCCTTGTGGTAGGATGGAGGCATGAAAATCTCCTCCCATATGAATGGCATTATCTGAAATGAGAAAGTGATCCAGTCTAGACGCAATATGATGTGTTCCCCTTTGTTTGTTTGTCCAGGTGAACGTGCCATTTGAGGTTTGTATATCTATGAGCTGATTGTTTTGAATGAACTCTTTGAGTCGTGTGCTATCCTCTTCTAACCTCATGCACCCTCCCTTTTTTCCTTTAAATTTGTGATGATGTTGAAATCTCCCCCGCTTATCCATAGAGGGTACTGTCTGGTGGCATTGAGCGCTGTTAGTGCCTCCAACACTTCTAATTTTTGATGTAAGTCTTGCGGAAAATAGGTGTTGGTAAGTAAACCATGCAGCTCTGTCCCTAGGAGATGAAATGTAGCTTGGATGAAATTATGTGGGGCGTGAAAATCCTGAAGAGTAAGGATCTGCGTATTCCAGACTATAGAAAGTCCCCCCGAGGCTCCTATCGCATCCACTGATAAAGAGCGACTACCGAGCCAAGCTTTATTGAGGATTCTTTCAAGAGAAGCATTAGTACTTTTTGTTTCCTGTAGAAAAACAATGGATGGTTTCTCTAACTGAATCATAGTTTTTAGCATTCTGTGTTTTGAGGGGCTATTGAACCTTCTCATGTTCCATGAGATGAGCTTCATGAGGAACAATGATGTTGGGGCTTGTAGAACTTCGTCAGCTTTGGGAATCTCCCTGATTCCATTAAGATCTCACCCAGAATGATAGTTCGTTGTAGATTGGTTTTGCGTCCTCTTTTCTTTGTTTCTTTGAGGATTTTCTTTCCGTCCCATGGACTGCCTGCTTGTATGCCCAGACATTTATTGTGTTGTGCTTTGATAAGAACCCCTTCTAGCCGATCTATTTCCCAGCGAGTTATGGTGTTGTATTCTTTCTGCTTGCATGCTGTTTCAAGTTTGAGAATATACAAACCATCTAAGATCACAGTCTCTGGATCTTCCTCCATTATTATAGGGATGTTCTGGGGATCCTCTCTACTACCATCTTGCAGGCTCAGAGCTAAGACTGCATCAAGGTCCATTGATGAGGGTTGTAGGTCTACTGCTGAATCCGGGATTTTCACCTCCAAGGAGGGAGGGAGTTCAGAGGGCGAGGGGGAAGATGGATCCAAAGGATTGTTGAGATGCTGGGATGAGGATGTTGGGGCTGGGGAGGCTTGAGAGTCATTCGAAAGCTTGTCTGAGGGGTCTTGAGGGGTGAGGATTTGGAAGCGGTTTTGGGATTCAGTCTTCTTGGGGCTAGAGGGAGCAGCTGAAAGCTTTTTGGCATGCCTTCGACGAGTGGGCACTTTTGTGAAGCCTTCTGAGTCTTTATTAGCTTCATTGGCATCATATTTGATCTGGATATTCAAAGGGCATTCCCTAAAGAGATGACCATGTTCATGGCATTTGCGGCAACGAAAAGGGATGTGTTCATAATCTAATGGTTGATTCCACTCAAAATCATCATGAAAGAGACTTACCGAGTCTGCAAAGTTTTTTTGAGTTGCATTTGGACGCAGATCCTGGCGTAGGAGGTGAATCTTCTATTTTTGGTTTCCTCTGCCACTCTGATGAAGGTGCCAATGCTATTTCCAATGTCCTTTAATGTTTCTTCTTTCCAATATTCTGAAGGCAGGGAATACATACGGATCCAGACTGGAGCATGACTGAGATCCTTTGTATCTGGATTGAATCTGAGCTTCCAGTCACGAAGGAAAAGACCCGAGGAGTTGAAGAAGTATGGACCACCTTCAAATATTCTGGTCTTATCCTCCAGGCAGTAAAATATGGCTGTGAAGAAGCCCTTGGGGCCTAATAGCAGGGAGACCTGTCCTTTGGGCTTCCATTTTGAGGCTATCCACCCGTGTAGGGCTTTTTCAGTAGGCCAGAAGCCAAGCAATTTTCCAATCAGTGCGTGATCCTTCAGGTATTGTATTTCTCCATTGATTCGATGACTGGGTACCTCAACTTTGATTCTTTCTTTGGCCTTTTGAATGCATGTGGTTGACGTCGCCTTTGGTTGTGACACCCCCAGATCAGTATCTTCTTTTTCACTTGTGTCTGGAATCTCCACTGTTGCATTATTCCGTGCTGGGCTCTGATCGCGTTCAGAGGTTTTTCCAATTGAAAACAGAGGTACAGAAAAGGCAGAGAAGTCCGCCATTCGTGATGATGAAGGAGGGGGAGGAACAGGCCCCGCCCCTCCTGCTGGGCCGGCCATACCGAACTAAAAACCAGACGCCCGTAGACTGGATGGCCAGTGGCACTGTGCAGGAAGGCGATTTGGAGGATGCAGAGGCACAGATCTGATCATCTGCTGCAGAGGTCAGAGCGCGGCTCTAGTGATTACCCGATTACTGTTGTAGTTATACCCCTTATTAATATTGTTTTACCCCTATTTCCCCCATATTGTTGTTACTGTGCCCCATAGAATCCCTCTATTGTTATTTTTGTGGCTTTATATTATTATCGTTAGGTCGGCTAGATTATATTGTGACTCCTTAGACTCCTATATATAGAAAGGAGGTTTTGTCATTTGAATCATCCAAGAATTGTTCATTTATGTAATGTAAAGGA
Source organism: Pinus taeda (assembly GCA_000404065.3). Taxonomy (NCBI): domain Eukaryota; kingdom Viridiplantae; phylum Streptophyta; class Pinopsida; order Pinales; family Pinaceae; genus Pinus; species Pinus taeda. The sequence continues at coordinate 155,395 of APFE030298693.1, forward strand.
GGTTGCCCCCTCGAAGAGGCTGAATTCTAAGGCGTTGATCTATCTTTTCTTGAGCTGGTTTCATAACATTTGGTATCAAAGCTTTAGATTCTAGGGTTTCACTACTCCAAACAGGTCATCGTGGCATTTTCGCTATAACTTTTTTTCTGTGAAGTTTCAGAAGTCACAAAAAAAAACATTTGAGAAGAAATCACTCTGAATCTTGGGTCCAAATTTCAAAGCTTTTCGCACTATATTTACAAAGATATGATCTGAGGAAGTTGGTCTTTTTGCAGACTCCTGAATTACATTCCAAACAGGTGACCTGGGGAAAATCATCATAACTTTCTCTCTGAGGATCGGATTGAAATTTCGTAAGAAGGTAAAGAAAGAGGACGGACTGTAGTTTCTTGTATGAATTTTTCAGATCCAAAGGTCGAACAGTGACCCATGGCACGTTGTACAAGTTCTCTCTACTCAACTAGTCTATAATCAAGTCATTGTGGGAGATTTTGCATAACTCTTCCTTGGAGAATCCAATTTGGGTCAGACTTGTGGCATTGGAAAGAGGACATAGAGGGCTACTACAGGTCACAAATTCAAAACTAGATGATCAGAAAGTACAGAGATACAGTAGAGGAAATATCGAGCTCCTACAAAGTGAAAAAAGGTGTGTAGATTTTCTTAAATTTTTTCTTAAGCTTGGTTTGAAAATTTATTTTGAAGGAATTCAAAGGGCATAATAGAGCATTATTATTGGTAACTGATGCCCCAAGGAAAGAAAATGCAAACTCCTATTAAGGAGTCTGGAAGCTCTAGCATGACTCATGAAGAAGAAGAAGAAATGTTATATGATATATCAAAATTACAAGACCAAGTGCAACAACTGTCCCTTACACAAAAAGGAACAAAATCTAAGATGGATGGTTTAAAGAAAGATGTAGAAGCTAAGATGGATGGTTTAAAGAAAGGTGTCGAAGCTAAGATGGACTGTTTAAAGAAAGGCATAGAATCTAAGATGATTGGCGTGGAAGCTAAGATGGATGATTTGAAGATAGATTTGAAGACAAACATGGACGAATTGAAGATAAATATGAATAAGTTGCTACAAGAAATGGGCACTAAGGGTGAAAGGGTACTAAAGGAAACTCATGATGAGAATAAAAGAAATGTTAATCATGATTCCGTAGACGCTAATGTTGGATCGAAGACTCACCATATTCCAAAAATCGATATGAGGAAGTTTGATGGCAAGGATCCTGCCACATGGATATTACAGATGGAGCAATTTTTCGATCTCAATAATGTGCAAAACACACAAAAGGTACGTATGGAAACTATATATTTGGAACCAAATCAGTTTGTATGCTATCTTCAATGGCGTTGGCTCTCGTAAAACAATTTATCACTTGGGCAATTTTTACAGAAGAATGATAGGCACATTATAGGATACCAAAAAAGAAGAACACTTTTTTTAGCCAATTGATAAGTCTCAAACAAAAGGGTTCAATAATGGAGCACATTGAGAGTTCCAAAAATTGAACATAAGGGTAAAAGATATTCCAGAGGAGCATAGGATTGATGTGTTCATAGGGTCTTTAAAGGATAATATCCAACATGATGTTCGCCTTTGGGAACCTGATTCATTAGAGAAGGCATTCAGGTTAGCAAAAAAATGGAAAGCAAAATTATGGAAACCAGGAAGCATACCACTCACATCTATAAAGATAGAAGTGTTGTTGCCGCTAGTCTTCCACAACCTATAAGGTTGACACCACAACAATAAGAAGAAAAAAGAGCAAAAGGGCTTTGTTACAGTTGTGATAGCAAATACACTAAAGGTCATAAGTGTGCTGAGAAGAAATTATTCTAACATAGATTGTGAAGAGGAAGAAGAAAAGGAGCAAGAAAGGTCAAAAGAAGAGGATATACTCTAGGAACAAAGCCTAGATAAAGAAGAAATGAATCCGACCATATCTTGTAATGCATTGATGGGAATTACTACTCCTCAAACCATCAAGATAGAAGGACAAATCAAGAAGAAAAAGGTAATAGTTTTGATTGATTCAGGAAGCACACACAATTTTATTCATTGTAAGGTAGCAAAAGAATTGAATTGCTTCCTATATCCAGCACCAGAGTGTCAAGTGATGATTGAAAATGGAGGAATAATAAATTTCTCTTGAAAGTGCTAATATCAAGCTATCCATGGGAGAATATGTATTAACTAGCCCAATGCTTTCCATTCCAATGGGAGGTGCTGATGTTGTACTAGGAGTCCAATGGCTACAATCCATGGGTACAATAGCTTTTAATTTTCAAGAATTTTTCATGAAATTTTCTACGGAAGGAAAGGAAGTTGAATTAAGGGGTATTGCAGGGAAACCAAGAAGGGTAATAATCTCTAATGGTATGACAAAGCTTCTAAAAAAGGAGCAAAGAGGTGTAATTGCATAATTATGCTCGCTAGATGTTTCCACATCAGAATCATCTATTTCTCTAGATCTCCAAAAAGTCCTGGACAATCATTCCAAGGTATTTGAGACTACCAAAGGTCTCCCACCTATGCGTGATCATGATCATACTATTCATCTGATTCCAGGAAGTGTTCCTCCAAACATCAGGCCGTACAGATATCCCTATGTCAAAAAGAGTGAAATTGAACGTATGGTTGCAGAAATGCTAGAGGCTGGTATAATTCAACCAAGTCAAAGTTCTTTCTCTGCTCCAGTAGTATTGGTGCACAAGAAGGATGGATCATGGCGCATGTGTCCAGATTATAGGGAGCATCAACAAGCTACTATAAAGATAAAGTTCTCCCCATTCCTGTAATTGATGAAATACTGGCATGATTCGCATGATCAATTTACTTCAACCAAGTTGGATCTTCGTTCAGGATATTCAACTCAGATCAGAATGGGAATGAAAAAAATGGGGAAAAAAAAGAACCAAAAATTCTTAAAACAACATTTAGAACTCATGAAAGGGTCGCCATTTATGAATTTTGGTCATGCCTTTTGGCTTACCAATGCACCTTCAACATTTCAAGGTTTGATGAATTCAATTTTCAAACCATTCCTTAGAAAATTTGTGTTAGTATTTTTTGATGATATACTAATCTACAACAAGTCTTGGAAGGATCATGCTGAACATGTTGACAGGGTGCTACAACTATTGGAGGAGAAACAATTATATGCAAAAAGATCCAAATGTTTCTTTGGAGTCCAGGAGGTGGAATATTTGGGTCATATTGTACTCATGAAGGAGTTAAGGTAGACCCTAGCAAAATTAAAGCCATTAAGGAATGGAAAATCCCCACATCCATAAAGCGTCTACGAGGATTTCTCGAGTTGACAGGGTATTATCGCAAGTTTGTTAAGAATTATGGAAGAATAGAGGCACCTCTAACAACATTATTGAAGAAAAATGCATTCTCATGGGCTCCGGAAGCAACAAAGGCCTTTGAACATCTTAAAGAGGCAATGTGCCAAGCACCGGTCTTAGCTACACCGGACTTCACAAAAACCTTTATTGTGGAATGTGATGCTTCAGGAAATGGAATTGGTGTTGTTCTAATACAAGATGAAAGACCCATTGCTTTTGAAAGTCGTCCAATCAAGGGAAAGTTTTTACACAAAGCTATTTATGAGAAGGAAATGTTGGCAATACTCCATGCACTTAAGAAATGGCGACCCTACCTAATGGGAAGACACTTCAAGGTAAAAACGGATCATGATAGCCTTAAATACTTTTTAGAACAAAGATTATCCTCTAAAGAGAAACAAAAGTGGGTCAAAAAGATGTTGGGTTATGACTTTGAAATCATCTACAAAAAAGGGAAGCAAAATGTGGTGGCAGATGCACTCTCAAGAAAGGATGAGGATGTGGAAGCATTGTTGTGCGCTATTTCTATTATCCAACCAGATTGGATAAATGAAGCAAGGGGGGAATGGAAGAATGATGAAGAAGTGTGGGCACTTATTCGAAAGTTACAACAAGATTCCATTACGTTTGATACATTTAGCTAGCAAAATGATTCGTTATGGTACAAAGATCGCTTATACCTCTGTAAGAATTCCCAGCTAAAACAAAAGATTCTTATGGAATTGCACACTTCTCCCTTAGGAGGGCACTCAGGATTTTTAAAAACTTACCACAGGGTTAAGAGGGAATTTTTTTGGGATGGCCTTAAATCAGATATTCAAAAGTTTGTGGCGGAATGTTTTGGTTTTCCAGCAAAATAAAGTTGAAACAATTAAGACTCCGGGTCTATTACAACCTTTATCCATTCCAAGCCAACGTTGGGAGGAGGTTTCAATGGATTTTATCACAGGTTTACCCAAGTCTGAGGGCAAGAGTGTCATCATGGTGGTAGTTGACAAACTTACCAAGTATGCACACTTTTGTGCATTATCACATCCATTTAAAGCCAGTACAGTTTCTACGGCATTTATGGAAACAATTCAAAAGCTACATGGAAATCCAAAGATTATTGTAAGTGACAGAGATCCCATTTTCACTGGAAATTTTTATACAAAATTATTTTCTTGTCTTGGTACTCAGTTAGCTCATAGCTCATCTTATCATCCTCAATCTGATGGGAAAACTGAGATAGTAAACAAATGTTTGGAAGGATATCTTTGTTTCTTTGTATCTGATAAACAAACACAATGGGTCAAATGGTTTCCTCTGGCTGAATGGTGGTATAACACTTCCTTCCATACAGCAACCAAAATGACCCCATTTATGGCACTTTATGGGTATCAACCACCATCCATCACATCATATTTAAGAGAAAATTCTAAGGTTCAGGCAGTGGAACATCACATCGAACATCAACAACAAGTCCTCAAACTCTTAAAGGATAACCTCGTGTTGGCACAAAATAGAATGAAACCACAGGCAGATCAACATCGCAGTGAAAGAAGTTTTGATGTAGGTGATTGGGTATTCCTACGGCTACAGCCATATAAGAAAATGTCCCTAAAGCAAGCTAAGAAGGATAATAAATTATCACCAAAGTATTATGGTCCGTACAAGGTGTTGGAAAAGATTGGTACTATGGCATACAAATTGGAGCTTCCTGCAGCTTCGCGATTGCACCCAGTTTTCCATGTTTCATGTTTAAAGAAGGTTATAGGCGACAAGCTCCCAATTCAAACAATATTGCCAGAACTTGACGAGGAAGGAAAAATTATTTTGGAACCGGAAGCAGTCACAGAAACAAGAACTCGGCAGCTACGAAATCGATCAATTTCAGAGTATCTTATTAAGTGGAAGAACTTATCCGCTGAAGATTCCACATGGGAGGATGATAATTTTATACAGAAGCATCCAGAACTACTCAAGTGTTGAGGACAATAATTTTTTAAGGAGAGGGGCATGTTGGGTCCCTATAATACTAGTGATTACCCCATTAATATGGTAGTTTTACCCCTTATTAATATTGTTGTGCCCCTATTGTCACCATATTGTTATTACT
>APFE030298699.1:815-21387 GCA_000404065.3 Pinus taeda
TTAAAGTTTAATATAGATTTCCACTATATTGAAAGTAAACATTAAAGTATTAAGTTTCAATGGGTATGTTAACCTACATTCACAAACGAATGATGAATTTCCTCATTTCCTTATTATTGTTTGATAATTCATCTATAAGTTTTACAAGAAAAATTAATTAATACTAAACAAAGACTACTAATTAATAAAAAACTTATATAAATTGTTGTTAACAATATAGATTTTTATTTTAACCATTAAAAATTATTACTTATATTGAAAAAAAAAAAAAACAAACAAACAAGCAAGCAAACAAACAAATAAACAAACAAACAAACCATATTTATATATGTGCATATGCATTCTATACTATGTAATAAATAAATACTCAAAATCTAAAATTGTGTTCAAGACTATAAACTATTAATACTTTCACAACCTATCACTAAATATATATGCTCATTTTCCTCCATGACTCGAATGTCCTCTTGGAGTCTGAACAAAATACAATTATAAGTTGCAAAGCTATCATGCTTTCTTTGAATCTTATATGCTTATAAAAAATAATAATCATTTCTTCTCTTGAAGTGTAAGTCCTTTTCTAGTATGGTTTTACAGATACCACAAACATCTCTCCATACCATTATATTAATCTTATCATAGTATTCAAACAACATATTTGACAGATTTTGTAATAGATTCTTTTTTTAGTGTCTATTTCTCAACCTCTATATGGAGTCCTTTGGATAAGAAGTCAACTTACATGTTAAATTCCTTGTACACATGGAATAAAAAAGTGCTTTTGTAATATATTTTATTCTTGATACATGGAATAAGAGAATCACTGAAATTTAGTAAATTTAGGAGTTATTCCTATGAAACTAAATATATAAATAATTTTAGTGTTATAAGCACACAAAAAAAATATTAGAATAACTTGTGAATCCTGTTTTCAACCCAATGAAATAACCTCTCAATCTCTTTTTAAACATAATGAAATGAATATAAAATAGGAAAAGGGTTCCCTTTCTCCATATCCAATAAGGCCTCCTTGGATGGCGCCATTGAAATAACCCCATTCCCTTGACTTTCTAATGGGAAAATGGATCATTTTAATTAATTACATCCTTTAAGGTTTGACTTTGTAACTAGAAAGAAGTATCTCTACATTTGGAACCACATTGAAAATATACGAAACATTAGTTAGTGGGCTCATATTACCATCATTCCATTTTCACTATGAAGCTTTCCATTTCTTTGTACATTCACCTAGTATAAATGTAAAATATCAACATATGAACTACACTTTCCTTCCATTCTTGATATGAAACATACTTACAAATCCCATGTTTATTTTTATTTTTATATAGTCTTTTAAATTAGAAACTTTCTATTTGTTGCTAGGCATGTGGAATACATATGAGTTATATATAAAATTTAAAAAATATATATCAAACTATTAAAAAAATCTAAAAATACAAACACATTGTCAAAAAAGTATTTTTTTGAAATGAATGAGAATAATAAGGTATTGTTTTTAATGTTTGACATCTCAAAATGACTTTGAAATTTAAAATACATTTTATTTATTAGATTTTTATTCACTTTGTAATTAGTAGAATGGAGAACTATAACCATGATATGCAATAGTGCACGAAGCTACCCGTAATTCACTATAATCATTAAGGTGCACAGAGATGGATCTATCCCATTATAACCTCTAAGTCCTCCTAATATGGATATGAGTAAATAGCGAGATCAACCTCATAATATTTTATATAAAAAGTTTTTATGAGTTTGAAAACGAAATTACATTGTGGGGTAAAAATGCATTTTTTTTTATGTACTAAAAATATGTTTTGAAGAAATTGTTTTAGAGAATTTAAAAGATGGTTTCTTCACATTTTATATGTTTTAGTAAGCTTATTAGATAGATAAACATATTTAGTTAAAAATATTTATGATTCAACAAAATATTAATAGAACAATGAATTAAATTTTAAAGTACATATATAATAAATTATTTTTAGGGAGAATATGAAACAAAAAGAGTTTCAAGCAATGGATATTCTCTCACCTATTCTAAATTGTGATCTTGTAAGTTACTATCCACTGGGAAAAATGATAGTGAAGAGAGACTTGCCAAAAATGATAATAGGGAAAGAAAATAAGATTATAGTGAAAGAAATGAAACGATATATTTTCATGACCCTTTTTTCATAAGTGAAACACATCACTCAACTCAAACACGTTAAAATATATGTTTTATAATATATTATAGTTATTGATTTTAAAAATAAGGATATTAATTGGAATTAAATGTTTTAATAAAGATACACATTGGTATTGAAATTTGTTATTTTTTGTATACAATAATGTTTAAGATATGTTTAGTTAATAACAATTATAATGATAAAATTATATTTAATTCATTTTATAGTCTTTATCAAAACCATGTCAAAAACATTGATGAAAAATATTAAATATATAATTATAAATTTCCGTAATTTTCATAACCTATTATTATTATTTTTAAATTATTCTTCAAACAATTGTACTATCTTTATTATATCTAACTTTTTAGTGGACACACCAAAAGTATGCTCCAAAATTCCTTTGATAGTTGGGGAAAAACTACAACCACTGCTATGTTATTAATAATTTAATACTTTACATATTATTCGAGAGTCTTAGAAAAGGACACAAAATACCACTATTTCACTAGTATAGCCGAAGGAGGGGTATACAGCCTTTTTTTAAGCATATATCATTCCTATGTTTTCATAAAAAAAGGATATTTTAGAAATATTTCTATCATGTTTGCTATATTAAACTTTTAAGTGGACCCACCAAACAATCCTCCAAGGATTTGGTAGAACCATGATGTTATGTTATTCAAGATTGGGTAAAACCATACGGATGATATGATATTCACGATTTAATAATTTACACGTCATCCCAAAGCCTTAGAAAATAATACAAAAGCCCACCATAACCCCAGGGAAGCATATTAAAACATGACTCGTTCTTCCTTTTATCATATTTCATTCCCAAATTAATCTAAACATTGATCGAATCAATAGTAGCAGATAAGGGTAAGGTGAAAACTCTTCGCAAAGTTGGAACATCAGTCTAATAATTAGTGAGAAAAGAAGGTGATTGTTAATTTTTTCTAATTTAATAGTGCCATGAATCGTTATGTTATTGTTGAGGAGTTGGGAAAAGGAACTCATGCAACCGTTTGGAAGACAATGGATAAGGTCACGAGTAAATTTTGGGCCATGAAGAGAGTATTTATATTTTATCTATGTCCTGCTTTAACTAGGTCTTCTCAATGTGTTGCTCAATTCATCAATGATTTCTTGCATGAATCTTCAAGAAAATTTGAGTTGAACTATTGTTTTCCTCCATTCTGGTGAGTTATACGATTTAGCATGGATTTTTCTAAATCTGGTTGACTACCAAATTTAGCCATTTTATCCAATCTATATCCAATTCTATCCATTCCACTATTTGCAGCTCCAACTCATTCATGCCTTGATTTTTGGTTTTAGTAGTGTTGTCAGTTTGATGGTTTCTTACAAAATATGGTGTAAATGCAAACTTTGAGTGTTTTTTATCCATTCAGACAAAAGCCTTCAAACATTAATTTTAGTAATCTATTTAATATGGATTAAGCGCCAATTTCCCCTTTAGCATAGGACCAAAGTGTTTTTCATAAATAGAGCACTGCTAATTATAATTCCATTGGGCCCATTTTTCTTTAAGCCCCGAGAGATTATTTCATTTTAAAATTTCTACATGCTCTTGTCTTAGTATTTAAGTTTGGTCCCCTACACTATTTCTCTTTTAAGTACAATCTAGGATTATGTGTCCATGCAGGTCCACCATTCGTCTACATGTGTCATTCCCATTAGTCCCAATGCTCCACTTTATACATGCCACCATCTCCCAATCCTTTATTAGCTCGAAGCATCCTCTATTGCACTCACTTGAAACTTTCTGGTAATTTACACATCATCCCAAAGCCTTAGAAAATAATACAAAAGCCCACCATAACCCCAGGGAAGCATATTAAAACATGACTTGTTCTTCTTTTTATCATATTTCATTCCCAAATTGATCTAAACATTGAATGAATCGATAGTAACAAATAAGGGAAAGGTGAAAACTCTTAGCAAAGTTGGAACACCAGTCTAATAATTAGCGAGAAGAGAAGGTGATTGTTAATTTTTTCTAATTTAATAGTGCCATGGATCATTATGTTATTGTTGAGGAGTTCAGAAAAGGAACTCATGGAACCATTTGGCAGACAGTGGATAAGGCTATGAGTAAATTTTGGGCCATGAAGAGAGTATTTATATTTTATTTATGTCCTGCTTTAACTAGGTCCTCTAAATGTGTTGTTCAATTCATCAATGATTTCTTGCATGTATCTTCAAGAAATTTTGAGTTGAACTATTGTTTTCCTCCATTCTGGTGAGTTATACGATTTAGCATGGATTTTTCTAAATCTGGTTGGCTACCAAATTTAGCCATTTTATCCAATGTATGTCCAAGTCTATCCATTCCACTATTTTCAGCTCCAACGCATTCATGCCTTTATTTTTGGTTTTAGTAGTGTTGTCAGTTTGGTGGTTTTGCACAAAATATGGTGTAAATGCAAAATTTGAGTGTTTTTTATCCATTTAGACAAAAGCCTTCAAACATTAATTTTAGTACTGTATTTAATATGGATTAATCACCAATTTTCCCTTTAGCATAGGATCAAAGTGTTTTTCATAAATAAAGCACTGCTAATTATAACTCCATTGGGCCCATTTTCCCTTAAGCCCTGAGAGATTATTTCATTTTAAAATTTCTCCATGCTCTTTTCTTAGTATTTAAGTTTGGTCCCCTACACTATTTCTATTTTAAGTACAATCTAGGATTATGTGTCCATGCAGGTCCACCATTCGTTTACATGTATCATTACCATTGGTCCTAGTGCTCCACTTTATACACGCCACCATCTCCTAATCCTTTATCAGCTCGGAGCATCCTCTATTGCACTCACTTGAAACCTTCTGTTGTCTGGAAGATAAGATGATGTGTCATGGTGGGAACCACTACCGAACTATGAACTAATCAATGAATAATCAAGGTGATTTGTCTCTAACAAATTCCACATACACCCAGTGCCCAGTGAGTTGAGAGATCTTCGTATGCACCCCTTATAATTTAATTTAAGGAAAATCTTCTGGGGTGATGTCATTCTGATGTCACTGTTTCTACCTGGTAACATTTGAATGGTGACACATGTCACTCATATTTGGCCCCTCTAACTATCTAGAAAAATTAAAAAGGTATGTCATGTGTCCCTAGGTCTTACTTCATACTGACATCATCTCAAATTGATAAAATATTGTCGCACGTAGTCTCGTAAGGGAAAACACAAGAACCGAAAGCCAATTAAGGCCCAAGATGATATCTAGAAACTAATATTGGGGGTTGACGATTTCTGGGACAATTTTGTTAGGCTTAAAAAGCGAGTCCTTATGGGTCGATGGGATATTTCCTCATTTAATGGTGCATAGATGAAAGAATGGACACAGAGAAGTTGTGTTTTCTCTTAGGTTACAGGCCAAAATTCAGTGCCCTTGTAAATGACTAGTTTGGTTTTCATTTCTTGTCAGAGGAGGATGTAAATAAAATTTTGGAACTACCATGGGTTAAGGGTCTTGGCTTCTTAATCTTGTAGAAATGGAATATTGACTTTGATCATATTTTGGAACACCCAAAAAGAAAAAATTGTTGGGAAAAATTACTTGGCCTTCTGTTGCAACTCTAGTCAAAGAAGACTATCTCGATGATTGCAAGTAAGATTGGTAAAGCCTATTATGTTGATGAGATTTGTATCAGAGTTCTAGACAAAAGGGTAACTTGGTTCTTGGTGGAGGTTGATCTTTCAAATGGCCTTCCCTAAGCTATAGATATTTTCTAGGGCACTTTTTCAATTAGACAATAGATCGATTTTTTGGGTATTCCTTTCATATGTATTGGGTGCAAAAACATTGGGCATCTAGTGGCCTCTTGTCCTCTTAGAATGAATGAAGGTAGTAATGTGTTAGACTAGAAGTCTACTAGAGACAATAGATGTCCCTATAGATAGAGTAATCTGGTGGGGTCTTATGGGTACTCTGATTCACCATTCTGTCAAGCTGCATCTCCCCACACATCGCCCGTCCAACAGACCCTACTCCCAAAGTTTTCTCAGCAGAAAAATTGGATGTTGGTTTCTGTAGGGAAGGGACAAAATCAACTTTGAGAAGGGAAATCTCCTAAGTTACCACCCCCCCAGTACGATTGGGCAGATAGGTCACTTGGGAAAGTATCTCTACCTTCCCCAATTCGATTAAGGTCTGATCTAACAAGAGATACATCTCCTCTCTCTATAGACATTGATCTGGAATGTATTGTTGGAGCCTCTTCAATGAGTTGAGAAGTCCTATCAATTAAGAGGACATTTTTTCAGGATAAATGTAAAAATAAACCCAAGCACAAGGGATTGAAAATCCTCCCAACAAAAGGAAAAATGAGACTAAGTACAAAAAGGTCTCACTATGTGGAGATGTGGGGGTTGAGTTGAATGATCGCTTCTTTGAGAATTTGGAGGAGAATTTATATCCTCCCTTTGATCTAGGGTCTATCTTGGAGGGACACTTTATTGGGGGTAACAAAGATAGTCGAGACCTTAGAGCAGAGTTCCCTGACTCATCCTTTTTATGATGAAAATAATGTTCATGAACATTAAGGGACTAGGATCTCCCCAAATTTCTAGATCCCTTATTTGTTGTATACAGTTAAAGACTATGGATCTTATCCTTCTACAGGAGACTATGATTCCAAAGGACAAGACTTGTGAAGTTCTGTTGAAAATGTGTCCTCAATGGATTTCTTGCACCACTAATGCTACAGGTAATTCTGGAGGATTGGCAGCTTTTTGGAATCTAAAAAAATGCTCCTTCAAAGCATATAAATCAAAGGTTGGCATAATTTTAACAGGATATGTTCTAGGGATGAGTCACGGGATCAAAATCCTTAACATATACAGACCCTACTCTAACAGTAAATCATTCTAGGAAAAAATCAACAGAAATGACCTCCTAGACCTCGAACATTTGATTATTGTCAGGGACCTGAACCTCATTATGGATGACACTAAATGTTGGGGACATAAAGTGAGGTTGGATCCCCTTGTTGGGTAATTCAAGTAATTATTCAACGAAAAATTGCTTAAGGACATTGCTCCTCATCCGCTTTGTCCTTCATGGAGGAATGGGAGGTATGGTGTTGAAGGGATTGCCAAAAGGATTAATCAATTCTTAATGCACTTGTCCTTGACCATGCAAATGGAAGATCTAGAAGCATTATCCTTCTCCTTTGAAGTATCTTATCACCATTTTATTTCGATACAATGGAGGAGTGTCGAGAATCAAAACTCCCTGCCTTTTAAATTTAATCACAAATGGATTGAAGAGAAGGATTTTAAGAACTTAGTTTCTCAGTCCTCGAATCTTCCTACTAGTCTTGAATACATATCGAAAATGCAGTCTTTTAGTTGTAAACCGAAGAGACTTAAAGGTAAATCTTGGGTCTAGATTAGAAATCATAGGGCAGCCCATTCAAAGGAATTGTTGAAGATTGAACAGGGTCTGGCTTATTTATGGATCCAACAATTCCTGATTATTTTCTGACCATTAGAAAATATCAATTATGGAGCTCGCAGAAAGGAAGAACAAGATCCTCAGGTCCCAAGAGGATGAATTCCGCCTTAATAGAATGGTAGACTGGATCAAAGGAGGGACCAAAACATGAGATTTTTCCACATAACAACATCCAAATGTAAGGTTGCAAACATAATCTGGAAAATCAAGGATGTTGAAGGAAGAAATATCTCCTCTCTTAAGGGCATTCAACAAGAGGTTTATAACTACTTCAAACTGCAATTCAAATAACAAGAGGAGGACCATATCTTAGAAAAAGTGGAAATGGAAAAATTATATCCAAGATGTGTCAATGAGGGGGAAATCAGACTGGACGGCCCTGTTTCAGAAGAGGAGTTCATCCAAACGACGAAAGAAACATCCAACGATTGTAGCCTGGGGCCTGATGGTTGGCCTGTTGAATTATATATCTCTTTTTCTATATCATGGGGCATGTGCTACTGCAAGTGGTAGAAGAATATCATACTTCCAATGATTGTAGCCTGGGGCCTTATGGTTGGCCTATTGAATTATATATCTCTTTTTTTATATCATGGGGCATGTGCTACTGCAAGTGGTAGAAGAATATCGTACTTCCATATATATATCAGGTGTTATAAGTGCTACCTTCGTTGCTTTAATTCCAAAGAAATCAAACTCTTGCTACTTTTGCTACTTTTCAGACTTTAGACCTATTTCTTTATGCAACTTTGTATACAAATTCATTTCTAAATTATAGCTAACCGAGTTTAAAAAAAAAAATCCTTTCTCCATATATATGTCCGGAGCAATTTGGTTTTCTTCCTAACAAAAAAATTCGAGATGTTGTTGCAATTGCCCAAGAGTTCATACACTCGATCAAATCAAACAAGAAAAAAACATGCCTCATGAAAATAGCACTTTTGCGAGCATATGATCGAATAGATTTCGAATTCCTATGACTAATTCTTCATAAAATTGGTTTTCCCTTCCGGCATGTGAGATGGATAATGGCTTGTTTGATGTCAGCATCAATGGTAGTTTTTATCAACGGGTTCCCTACATATTTCTTTAACATAGGGTTTGAGACAAGGATGTGCTCTCTCCCCGTCTTTATCTTGGTAATGGAGTCGTTTAGCAGAAGTGTAAGTGCAGCTAAATTGAAGGGTATTATCTCTAGATGTAGGGCCTCTTCCACTATCTCAAATACTCACTTACTTTTTGTGGACGATGTCCTTTGTTTTGGAGCTGCTAAGCTTTATGAATGGGAAACTTTACATCAAATTTTAACTCAATTCGGAAGGGGCTATGGACTTGTTATTAATAAAGATAAGGCTGAGATTATCATTGATGGGGAGGATGTAGTGATCAGCAATAAATTGCAACCCTATTTGGGATTAAAACTATTTTTGTATCCTCCGGTTTCAAATATTTGAGTTGTTTCCTCAAGCCTGACAACTATAGGATTTTTCACTGGGAGTGGCTAGTTATTAAAATCCAGAAGAAGCTGTCTCAATGGGATCATAGGTGTCTAACCCTTGGAGGAAGGGTGATCATGATAAAATCAGTCCTTTAAGGCATCTCCATGTTTTGGATGCACCTTTTTATTGTGCCTTCAACAATAATCAACAGAATTAATGCTATTATTGCCAACTTTTTGTGGTCTAGGACAAGAACTTCTAGAAAAATTCACCTGGTCAAGTTGGATTCAATCACTCGCCCTTTAAATGGTGGTGGGTGGGGTATGAGGGATATGAAACGTTTCAATCTAGCTCTTCTCACTTGTAATCTTTGGAGGGTTTTTAATGAGCAAGGTATTTGGAGTCAGATCATCCTCGATAAATACCTCCTGCAACAAATTTTACAAAAATGGGTTGTTGCAGGAACCCCATTCAAGAAAAGGAAATCATATATTTGGAACAACTTGATGGCTACTAGATCTTGGTTTTGTGGAAACATCAAGTGGATTGTAGGTAACGGTGACAAGATCCTTATTTGACTGGATGTTATTAAAGGCATGTTTGGTGATCATACTCTATCCTCACAAATCATCCTTTCCCTTCACCATTTAGGTATTCTCCATCTAAGTGATCTTAAGCATCAGTTCCCTAATCCACTTCCCTCCTCTTCTTGGCCTCATTCTTGGGATTTGGGTCTCAACATTTCTTTCGAAGTCAAATGGGAGTCTTATAGATTGAAGCTCATCGCGGCACGAATTGTGTTGTTTGAGAGGTTTGATTCTCTTGTCTTGGGTGGACATTTCGCAGGTGGAAATATTGTTTCTAGAGTAATTTATTCATACATATTTGGTTCCCCTTGTTCTTGCCCTAATGATGAGTGGACTATCGTTATGTGGAGATGGGATAATTTGATGAAAAGGGGCTATAATGGGTCGGTTCAATGCCATTTTCTTTACTCTTCTCTTGAGGATATCACAAATCTGTTTCTAGGATGCCCACATGCCAAGTCTATCTAGGATCAAGTAGCGTTTTTGTTGAAAATCAGGGTTGATAGGATTTGGTCTTCCATCTTGGATTGCCTATTATACTGGGAATTTGAACAAAGGCCATTCCATACTCTGCCCTTATATGTTTTTTGGGGTATCTGGCGTTCCAGAAACACCTCTATTTCTTAGAACATTTTCTATGATTGCCAATCTACTAGCGTAAAAATTGTCCGCCATTTTTCATAAATTGGTTTATGGTTCCCCTCATCTCCATGACGCTCTGTTCTATTTAGGGATTTGGGTCATCATTTTCCTTTGGGCTTCTTTGATGGGGCCTTCGCTGATAGTTCATGTGGTTGTGGGGATCTTATCTGTCTCTGCCCTAGTAGGGAATATCATTTCTTTTGGAATTGTGGCAGAGGAACTAACAATTGGGCTGAGATAGTGGTGTTGTGGGGAATTCTCCAAAATTTTGTGCAGCTTGCCATTGGATCCTTTAGGTTTGCTAAGGACTCTAAGGTGGTCATATATTGGCTAGAGGGGCAGAACTCCTTGGAGGTTCCTTCACTTCACCATTGGATGTTCAACATCAAGGCTCTTTGTTCCTCCTTCTCTGATATCTCCTCCATGCATGTGTACAGAGAGAAAAACTTGGTCGATGATGTTCTATCTAAGAGAGGGATCACTCTTTGTCTTAGTTTTATAGTTTTTGAGCTCCGGGTTGATGGCATTGTATAGGAAGTAGGCTCCTTTTCTTTATGATCCTCTATTTTGTTTCTTTTGGGGATGCCTTTGTTTCTTAGTCTGGTTTATCATTTCTCCTTTCTCTTGGCCTTGCCTATCTTTTTTGGTGCTCCCAATGTTGGTTCTTAGTGATCTCCTCTCTACTTCTTTGGTCTGGTGTTGGTTTGATTCAATGATTTGCCTACTTCTCTTTGGTTTCTGTTGTCTATAAAGCCATGTGTAATTTCTCATTTGATTAATGAAAAATAAAATATTTTTTCGTCTGAAGAAAAAAAAAAAACAAAACAAAAAACAAAAAAAAGCAAAAACAAAAGCAAAAACAAAAAAAAAAACAAAACAAAATACAAAAACAAAAACAAAAACAAACCAAAACAAAACAAACAAAAACAAAACAAAACAAAAAGACAAAAATAAAAACAAAACAAAACAAAAAAATAAAAATAAAAACAAAACAAAAAAATAAAAACAAAACACAAAAAAATAAAAACAAAAACAAAAAATCAAAAATAAAATCAAAAACAAAAACAAAATACCTCAGAGCAAGAGCCTCTGAGCCATGACTTATCTTTTGGGTGGAAGTGAGCCTTTCCATGGTCAATAGCATTGAATGTATTAAATTATATTATAAAAATGGGCAGCATGGAATCGTATCTTATAAAGTGCGAACGCAGAAATTCGCATAAGCAAAGCCGACTCGGAATGGTTTAAATATGATGAAATTTCAAAGAATCCATCCTGCTTTGGCCTGGTACGTGTGAAGATGAGATTGAGTTCGAATTATAATATGTTGAAAATGTTGCAAAGACTTGCCAGAAAGGGAAAATTTCTAGAAGATACATAGGCTTCGAATTTCTTCTATTTAAAAAAGAAAAACAACAACAACAACCTCAAAGAAAGAGCCTTTGAGCCATGACTTATCTTTTGGGTAGTGGTGAGCCTTTCCATGGTCGATAGCATTGAATGTATTAAATTATATTATAAAAATGGGTAGCATGGAATCGTATCTTGTAAAGTGCAAAGGCAGAAATTTGTGTAAGCAAGGCTGACTCGGAATGATTTAAATATGATGAAATTTCAAAGAATCCATCCCACTTTGGCTTGGTACGCGTGAAGACAATATTGAGTTCAAATTATAATATGTTGAAAATGTTAGATTAGAGCAGACATAACACACGGCAGATTTATACTCAGATATTTACATGGAAAAAGCAGAGAATAATTCACGGAGACAGACAAATGGAGAAACAACAAGATTACTCAGTCAGAAACAACGGAATAGATAAAACAATCACTGGAGAACAGAAATCACTTTGCATTACATAACAGGCTTGGGCCTTGGCTTGCTTTCCTTGGCCAGAGAAATTATAAATTTATAGAGGTAGAAGAAGGATCTAGAATCTTGTATGTGATTCAGATGGAGATCTGGAATGATCTAGAAACTAATGGTGGTGTAGAAAGATCAAGAATCCTGGAGATCTAGAAAGATCTGATCTAGA
Organism: Pinus taeda; assembly: GCA_000404065.3. NCBI lineage: Eukaryota > Viridiplantae > Streptophyta > Pinopsida > Pinales > Pinaceae > Pinus > Pinus taeda. The sequence goes on from APFE030298699.1 coordinate 13,205, forward strand.
AAGATCTAGAATCCTGCATGAATTTGGCTTCACACTTAACAGAAAACATTCCAAAGCCTTGACAGAAAGGGAAAATTTATAGAAGATACATGGACTTCGGAATTCTTCTGTTTAAATTGGCCAGCACCTTTGTAATTTAGTATCAAATTTTATCTTTAAAAAAAAAGAAGAATCTTCTTTAAATTATTTGATTACTTTCCTATGAAAAGGATGTAACATGATAGCTTGTAAAGATGAAATTGAATTTCGTCCATAGCCAAAGATATCATGGCAATTTTTTTAAGATATAATGGTGTTCATGGATTTTCGTTGCCCTTTGTCCAATATTTTCAAGGTAAATTTGACTTCAATCAAGATTTTGTAGTTTTCTTTTCAGATTCTTATTCTTAGGCATTGCTTTCAGGGTTCGAATTGTGATTATGTGATGTAATTTTTTAATTCCGACCTTTGTTAATGTTAATTTGATACTACTTGGATGAAATTTCAATTTTCAACTAACTGTAATTCTTCTTTAATTGTTTTTTTGCTTTTGGAAATGTGAAAACTTACAAATGTGAATTTCACAATTTCCTTTAGCTTTTGCAAATGTGAATTGCAAATTGTTTCCAATGATTTTCACGCACCATCTGTGGAATCTTTGTCATTTAAAACTACAAATGTGAATTGCTACCAATGAGTTTCACGCACCATCTGTGGAATCTTTGTGATTTAAAACTACAATTGTGAATTGATACCAATGAGTTTCACACACTATCTATGGAATCTTTGTCATTTGGCAATAATTGCTTTTATGTGAAATTTGTTACAGGTTTCTTTCTTGGTTATGAAAATCCTTGTGAGCATAGTATTAGCCTCTGCCTTGATAGATTACGTCCAAATTTATTGAACATTTCATGAAAAATATTATACTATCATATACATTTGTGGTTTCAGTTTGTTGTATTTCATTTAAAAACTAGTACAGCTCATTGCAGTAATTAAGGGCGATCACATTCTCAAAAGTTTTCCAGATGAAATTGGGAATCGTATGAATGTGAAAGAGGAAAATGATTATGTTAAAGATGCCATGGAACGGTTCGTGGAAGCAAGTATAGAGGTCATCAAATTAGGAGCATCTGAATCGACCATTGTTGAGATGAGGCCTTCTCTTACAACAAGGAACCCCTGAGTCCTGACCATTACTAGACAAACCCATTGTTTTATTCCTGCATGTAATGTAAAAGGATGAAGGTAACGTCCTTTTATTAGTTAGGGTCAGTACATGCATGTGGCCAAAATAATATATGAGAAATGAAAAATGTGAAATTGGCGAGACTTCCAATGCAGAAGTCTAGGCCACTTTTCATTTGAAGAAGATTACATAAAACTATGAAATAATGGATATGAAAGCCCGGGTTATGTAAGCTTGCTCACTATGAGCAATTTAGTGGAGCTTTTTGCCTTCCAAGCCTCGTTAACACTAGTTAATCTTCTTACAAATTTAATGTTTACTGATTTTGTGCGTTAACACTGATTCATCTTCCTCTGCATTTTAAAATTTTTAATAAGGTTTTTACTAATTGATGATGTACAGATCCACTCACTTTGTTCGGGGCCTGACAATTACTAGTTGTAAAAACTTACTCAGGTTTAAGGTTTTACAAATTGATTCCATTATATTCATATCATCTCTTTCTTGTGGACCTCAATAATTCAGATTTAAGGTTTTATGAATTGATTCCATTATACTGGGATCCTCTGTATTTCTTGTGGATCTTGACAATTCAAGGTGGTAAATCTTCGATTTTCACTTATCATCAGTTTTCGTGTTCTAAAAACTTATACATACCATCGAGAGATTTTCTTTGGTTATCTGTGAAATTGCTACCAACTCGCACCAATCAAATGTTGCCACTACAAATGAGTTGGTGAATGGCCGCAATATGTCATCCATTAGCCTCATAAAGGTTGCAGGAGAATTTTTCAATCTGAAAGGCATAACCAACCATTTGAAAAGGTCCTCCTTGGCTTTGAAGGTAGTCTTCCTCGCATCGGAGGGTTCGATTGGTACTTGCTGATATCCTGACTTCAAATCTATTTTGCTGAAATATTTTGCCCCCTTCAGTTGGTCCAGGAAATCATAAATCCATGGGATTGGGTACCTATTATGCAATGATCTTGTTCAGCGCCCAATAGTCAATACAGAGTCTCCAAGTCCCATCCTTCTTTTGTACCAACACAATTGGGCTCCCACAGGGCAATGAACTCAGACGAATGTGACCTTTCTGTAGCAGCTCCTGAATCTGCCTCTTGATTTCATCATTCTCCAAAATGGAGCACCGTTAGATTGGTCCATTGGGCAGTGGCGCACCTGGGGTTACATCGATGGAGTGCTTGACCTAACAATGTAGAGGAACCCCTTTGGGGGAGGTGAAGATGTCCTTGTACTCCTCCATGACCTTGTCCATCTATAGTTGTGTGGAGGGGCCCTGTCTAGAGGTCATGGCCACCGTCTTCTTCTTTCCTTGAGGGCATATCATCAGGAAAACAAATTTCCCAATTTTGGAAATGAGCTTACTACATTATTTTGCAGTAACCAAAGAGATGGCGGTAGGCAGTGCTACCTCTGGTATCCTGTACAACTTACTTCCCAAGGTAATAATAACAGCATGGGGCCTTGATTCATACACAGCATGTTGCTTCCACAAGTATGGTTGTCCTAATAATACATCACAAACTTCAAGGGGAGTAATGTCACACAATACCTCATCTGTGAAGGGCTTGATGTTGTATGGAAGGTAACACTCTTGGCTCATGCGAAGATCCTGCCCTTGGTGAAGCCACCCGATGGTGTACGGTTGTGGATATGTTGTGGTCAGTAAGCCCAACCTCTTCATGACCTCTGTCGAAATGAGGTTATTTTGGCTCCCGTTGTCGACAATGAATTGTAGCGGGGAGCCCTTTACCCGCATCTGGGAGTGGAAGAGACGCTCCTCCTCCTCTAAATCTTTGAGTTCCTCCTTCTGGATCTTCATGGTGGAAACGGTGGCATTGGGCTCCACATCGATAATCTGCTTCCCTTTGTCATTCCCCTTGTCGAGTTCTGACTCAGAGTCGAAACATGCATGTGATTCTGAAACCTTTAGCTCAGCCACCAGTGACTGCTTGGCCCAACACTCACTTGTGTTGTGAGTTATGCTCTTATGGAACTTACACCACTTTCCCATGCCCTTTTTCGGCTTTGCGGCGTTGTTCTTTGCTTGCAACTTTGGTGAGTTGTCTTGGGTCGCCCTGCCTTGGCTTTGTCATTTATTCTGTAGTTTGGGGGCACCTTTCCCTTGCTTCGAACTCGCAGATCCAAAGTCTCACTTCTTCTGTTTAAACTTTTGCTCGACCTTGACGGCATATTGATATGTTGTGCCAATCGAGGAGATGTTCAGGAATTATATTTCTTCCTGGATGTACTTGTGCAAGCAACCGCAGTATTTGAGTACCAAATGCTACTCTGAATCCTTGATACCCAACTTTGTGCAAAGGGTAAGGAAAATATTGGTAAACTCTGGCATGTCTTCATCCCTTCCCTGCCGCAACATGGTCCACTTTATGTATTGATCACCATAGCTTCCGACAGGGTAGTACTGCTCCTTGATGGTATCCCAGAATGAATTCCAAGTGGGTGCGGCTGAAAACAGTGAGCTTGTACTTTCATCCTTCTGCTCACAGTAGGTTTCCCACCAATCCTTGACGTGGGGGGCTACTTTGAGAAGAGTGAAAATAATCTTTTCCCAATTGGAAAAATCATGAATAGAAAAATAACCCTCTAGTAGATTTAACCATTTATAAATGGCATTTGCATCTATCTAACCCTCGAATATGGGGATTTCAAAATTAACTTGTACCTTAAACGGTGTGGCGTTTCCAAAGTAGCTGTTGGAATCCGATGCATCACCCCTGCGTAGTTGTTGAAGGATCTGAGTAAAGTTATCCATCATCGCATTCCTTTATTGTCAGAGGGCTTCTTTGAACAAGATTTTGATAGGATCTCTTTCCCCCTTGTTTTTCTTTTCATCCGCCATGGGAGGTTGTCGAGATTTGCAAGGCTGGTCTTGCAAAGGTTCAACCAATTCAAGCCCTAACTCCTTATATCCCAACCTCGTTGGGGACATGAAAAGAAAAACAAAGAAAAAAAGCAAACCGCTCTAATACCACTGATCCTGATTTAAACAGGAATGCAACAAATTACAGAGATAACCATAAACACAGAGATGCAATGGAAATAATACTTCATTTCATTGATGTAAAATACTAAAATATGCTTACAAACAGAAATGGAAATAAAACTAGCTAGGGCGATGGTAACTTATCTCTAAAAAGAGATGTGGTGACTACATGCCTCTAAACTGCCTGATAATGAGGCTCAAGGACCTTTTTATTATTGGACAATAAGAGCAAACCCTAAACAACCAAAAACCTAACCTGAGGAGATGTAACACCAAGATTTTATGGGCCCCGTTGGGGTGAGTTGGGCAGTGAACTTCCCAGGTTCACGACTTGGTCATATTATCTCCGTTTGACGTGCATGATAACCCGTTGGAAAGATCTCCCAGAGGAATATTACAAAAAATACGTTTTAGAAAACAATAGCTGGCGGTAGATTTCTAAAAAATGTCGTTTAGGGCCTCAAAACAGCTCCGGAAGTTTAGGACTCGAAAAACTACTAAAAATAGTAAATTGTGCTATAATTAAGGAAACTGAAAAACTGAAAGAAGTAATGGTGCGGGTCCAAGTGGAATTGGTAGGTGGCCACTAATATCCACCTGGATCATTGTGCTATAACTAATTGTATCATGTTGGTATTTCAACACATGTTGAGCCACGTGCCTTAACTCAGCCATAATTTGGTCAACTACTTTTTGGTTACCCTAACTAGGTGCTCTTTCTAAAACAAATCTTGTTATGGCAATCCTGGTTGCTCCATCTTCCATTATGGCTTTCTAGTTATTGTAGCATATCATCTAGTTAGCCTAACAATATTAATGATAGTACATCATCCCAAATATCATTGAGGGATCACAATAGTATGCTTCAAGGAGGTGATGCATCAAATCTATGTTTTTCACATCGAACTTAGAGGTCAACTCCCTTTGAAGCTAAGGCTCCCCTACTTCTCCCTCTATTACAAAAGAAAATATTTCTACCACAACTACTCCCTTTGTCAACTAGAGCAAATTTATTTTCATGATCCTCTCCCTCTTTCTAGTAAAACTCTCTAATCTTAAATCTTGCTCTATGTTTCTATCTACTACTAGATATTGTCAATCTATTTGGAAGTCGCCACCAATTTCCTTTCAGAAAAAATCAAGTTATACTTCAAATTTGTTGATATACCTACTTGCTCTAAGCTTGCATCTCATCTACTAAAATATATCTTAGCACAAATCATCGATTAGAGGAAGTCCTCTTGTCACAAGCTTTCCTTCGTTCTTCCACTACTTTCATCTACTACCAGAGCCTTGGTAGCCTTTACTATGCACATGCAATCCTCACTAGGATACCATAGAAGAAAAATTAAAAATGAGCAAAGGAAATAAAGAAAAGAAGCTAACTAATAGTAAAAAAAACAACAACAATAATCAAGGAATAGAGATATAAAGTACATATATTTTGAGGCTTATAGGGAAATGTTAGATCCCTCTTGATCTTGGCCTTCTTAATTCCATATTGTAAATTTATCAACGTTGTCCTCATTATTAGCATGATGTCATTATTTCCTTGCATGAGCTAAGGTTTCTTCTTTGAGTAGAAACATTAATCTAGGTCTAGCTCTAGGGTATGGTCTTTTAGTCTGCTAGGGCTAACAAACACTAGAATTTTCATTTACATATTTACAAGACTTTTTCATCTGCAAAATTTATTTTCCATATAAAAATGTTCAGCATATATGATGAAATTCATTATGTTGTCAATTGATGTCAGTCGAACGCATCAAGATCATGGATCTTCCAATGAGTTGTCGTTATCAAGAAAAATATGATAGACCCGCAACATATTTGGTTATTACTTCTTTACTATCAATGATATTCTAGCAACCATGTATTCTTAGCTAAACTTTGATTTCAATCTTTTTAATCCAAGTAGCATATACTTCATCATAATAAGAACACTTCTAATTCTGCAGGTGACTCTTTTTTCTCAAGATGACTTTGGTCTCTAATATTGAAGATGAACTCGACCTCTTCTTCATTGAAATCTTGTCATGTCAAAAGTTACAAAAAATGGAATCAATACTTCAAGGGATTGTAGCTTCAAACATCCTTCTCTTGAACACATATAACATTTTCAAAGAAGAACATAGGTTTGATATATCATACTTGAAACGTTCAACACATGTATATACATCACATAATTCCTTCAACTAGCCTTGTCTTGCTATGAGCCACAATCTGAATTATGATGATTTCATGCTATAGATTAGTAAGTGTATCTAACAATATTTTATTTCACAAACGTAACCAAACTTGTAGGTGAAGGTGTGCCTTCGATAATTGTTCTTAATGGTTTCTTTAAGGATCCCTTAATGTATGGCAACAAATCAGATCATTTGATACAGTCTTATGATCTAACTAAGTAGATCACAATATTGTTTAATTTTTCATGAAACAACTTTGATACAGTATTATCAACCAAGCATATTCATTGACATGTCGTATTTAGTGATCATTTCCTCTAATTAAAGTCTACAAGGATGCTTTCCAATTAAAACTTTTGATCAAACAAAATCCTTGTAAGTGAATTGAGTGATGATACATACCTTACATTCCAAGCATCAAACCTCAAATTTTGGAAACTTATTTATATCTTTGCTTGGCCTTTCTACTTCCAGATATCATACTCATCATTGAACATCTCAAAATTGTGACGTGATTTGCTTGGAAACTTTATGCAATAAAATCCTTCAAACTATGAACTAAACAAACAATGTGAACTTTGAAACGGGAACTATAAACTCAAAACGAGAACTCTGGCCAAAAAACATCAAAAACAGTGCTAAAAACGAAAGTGTGTATACTAGAACGACGGTTTTTTTTTAGGGACAATTTTGAACATGTTTTAAAAATGGAAGTGAAAACAAAATTTTCGTGCAAAATACAGCTTGAAAACGAAAAAGTGATTATACTGGAACAATGATTTTTTTTTTAGGGTCAATCTTCAAATTTAAAAAAAAAAAAAATGCTAGTAAAATAATCCAACAACATAAAAATGACTCATAACTTCTCATTTAACACCATATGGAAATCAAAAAATTTATTTCAAGATATAATGCATACATCAGTTAGATAAATTTTCTTAAACAATTATTCAAAATCACTCATATTTTCTTGCACACCATCAGAATTCACATCTTCAGATGAGTGACTGGATGCTAACGAAGATGTTCCATATTCTTCTCTTTCATCAACTAGTGCCCCATCTGAGTCCACATGCATGTCCATCATTTCAAGTTTCAAAATTCTTCTAGATCTATGACTAGTTTCAGCAGACTCACATCTCAACATTGTTCCTTCTAGTAACAACCTTTTCAGAATCTCTATCGTATTGAAGCGAAGAGTTCCTCTCTTTGTTAAATTGAAGTCACAAACAAGTATGTCAATATCCTCCAATTTCAATATGTCTGTGCGGCAACGATTTATATTCGTACCCTTTCTTTTTCTCTTTCCGCCATTTTTTTTGTCAACTACCATCTCTGGCTTATACACACCATTGAATGGATGTGTATTTTTGGCATACCAATGTACATCAACACTTGTAACATCCTCATTTTCTATAAAGACCTTTATAACTTTAGCAACTCAGAATGGATAGCCATTGGGATCTCCATCTACTAGCACTGTGATCATGCAACCCTCCTTAATATCCTGTACTAAACCCCTATAAAGGTCTTCCATGGCTTCACATTGTGCACGAGATATTCTAGAACCAATATACATCTCTTTCCTCTGACTGTGAAGAATTATTAATACCTTGAGATTGTTGCTATTCAATAATGTTTATTTCCTCATGTGCATTTGACACATTTTGTGGCCAAATAAATGGATTTTTCAAAGGTATATCTTCATTTGTTGTTGTTGAAATGATATCACTTTGATTACTAAAAAATGACTCCCACCAAACTGAATCAGCAATGTCAAAGTACTCATATGTAT
>APFE030298699.1:25101-46588 GCA_000404065.3 Pinus taeda
TTGTGATGAACCCCATAAATGGGTAATTATATGGGCTCATTCAGCCTCCTAATTCAACTTAATCCACCATTATCATTAGTTTATTGCATTTTTTTATTATATTTATGCTAATATAGTGAATTGGGTTAGTCATTATGCCAAAAAGTCTAATGTGTGCTTTATGCATATTTTTGGTCAATTTTGAGACAAAATCAAAGGTTTAATGAGCACTTGGCAGCCAAATTCGTGGAAGAACAAGGGAGATGATTTGTAGGAAGATGTCCCCTTCATTTATGAGCCCTTACCTCGAATTCTCCATCAAAAATTCAGAGCACAAAGCCAAAGGGCAACCAAGCAAGTCAAGTAGGACTGTTGTTATCTTCAGTTCCAGGAAGCCAAATTCCTTGATTTTAGGAGGACTGTTGGAGGTACCCATTTGTAAAAATAAGAAGGCTTAGGGCCTCAGTTTAGTTAGTCAAATTTTAGTTAGATTTTAGTTGGTAGGTTATTCATTTTGTTAGTCTATTTTTGCACTTTAGTGCAGCTCTATATCAGCACATTTTCGAGCTTTTTTTTGTAGACAGTTTTTGGGATGTAACTATTATTTTTTTATCAATAAAGATGAATCCAGCTTTGCACCAGATCTGATCTTTCTTAGGAGGTTGTAGCTCCTGGGGTTGGGCCCAACCTAAGTGCCAGTACCTCCTTTGTGTACTTTTATGTGTCTTTGTTACATTCATAGAATAATTTATGCTATTTAGGTTAAAATCTTGCTTTGTTACTTAGGTTGATTTTAATGATTGAGATAGTTTTTCATGATTCAGGTTGATTTTATAGTTTGGTAATAGAAAATATCCACAAAACGGCTATCAAGCAGTCCTTGATCTCATTTCTCCCTCCTTGGAACCATGAACTGAGACCAAGGCATACTTGCTGCCACAAAAACATTATTTTTGCCTTCCAATGCAATTGCTAATGTTAGATTTTAAGGTTGAAAAGTTGATACCAGTTGTACTTGCATGTTTAGATCTATTCTTGCTTAGTTTCCATAGCTATCTTTCATGATTTCCTGTCTATAAACTTATGTTCATCATGTTTCTGGTTTTTAGGTCAGATTAGGTCAAAATAGATATATCTCTAGTTTTTCTAGTCTTTGTTCGATCAGTTTTGGAAAATAGTGTGCATAGCACCTGTAATACATCCCTACCTACCCTTCCTCCATCATACAACCTGCTCCAACCCCTAATCCAAGATTCCTTCCCTTCATTTTCCACACTTTTCCAATTTGCCCTAATTTCTACATTATTGTGCAACATTGCTCCCTCCATCCTTGAACAAATCCAACCACCTTCATCACTCCTCAGCTTCATTTACCAAGTCATAGATCCCTTAACAGCCTTATCAATCCTTTATTTCCACTTTCCCACCATTTTTCCACCATTAACCCTCTAAAATCCACTTTCAGCCTGTTTCTATAGAACTTCCTGTAGAACCCCTGCAGACTTCCTGTAGAAGTTCACGTGAGCAGTTTTTCGAGATATAATCGCTGTGAAACTCTCTGGAAGGGTGCTAGGGACCCCTTAGGCCCTCTTCTCACCTTCCCAACCTCCTGCAAGCGCCCACTCCATTTCCTTTCGCCAATCAACCTCTGCACAATCAAAAATAGTTAAAGCGCATGCATAATAATTCTGCAAGATTACTCAAAAATACAAAAAGATGCTTTTCCAGATTTTACTTTAGAAGTAGCTTAGACACATGCATTTTGCTTTTCTAAAATTCAATGGCATCCATTTCAGCAACTTTCATCTATTTTCTTGCACCAGTACGGTTAGTCAGTAAAACTAAGGTTTGCATTTCCTTTCAGCTTTTCGCTTCTTTCTGCAAGTAGACTAGCCTCTTTTGAATTAGCTTTCATCCATCACAATTAAAAGCTTCTTCTAAGAGCTCATAGAAGTTGGCTTAAGCTCCTAGCGAACTTGTGCCAGCTAATCAAGTGATAGCCTGCAATAAGAGCTAGTACTTGTGCATATAGCACCGTTGCTTCCAAGTTTGTTACGAACTACTGGGTTCATAAAAGTAAAGAAGGGAGTCCCAGGAGTTGCAGCATCATTGCTGCAATACTGAAGCCTACCATATTTTTGGTGTCGTTGCCGGGGAAGCATCAGAGTATTTGTGATTGTTGCTTTTCTTCTATTTTCTATTACAACATTCTGCTAAATAGTTCATTTTAGTAAGAGTAGAGTAGTTGTTTCATTTCCATTCTACAATTTCATTTCCGCAAAAGTAGATTAGACATTTCCTGCTTTCCTAGACTAGCATTTCAATTCTGCAAGCATAGATTAGCATTTCAATTCCACACTTTCAATTCTGCTAGCATAGATTAGCATTTCAATTCCGTAAAAGTAGACTAGACATTTCATATTTTCCTATACTAGCATTTCAATTCTACAAGCGTAGATTAACATTTCAATTCCACAATTTCAATTCTGCAAGCGTAAATTAGCATTTCCTGCTTTCATTTTGATTCTGCAATTTTTATTTCAGTAAGGTTTATTTTAGTAGTTGCAATTTGTTGTTCAATCAATTTCAGTTTTGTAGGAACAAGCAAAAAAATAAAAAATAAAAATAAAAATCAACCAAAAAGATTTATTTTCATGCCTCGTAGGAGTCGAGATAATTCAGAAAAATGTTTACACAACACCCCCACTGCTTCACACAGCCAACCTTCTCTCTTCTTCAGTGGTTGCAATCAAGGAACACCCTTAGGTAACAGCTAGACATATTTGAAGAACCTATAGGGGAAGAAGAAGAAGAAAACATTCCTCTAGAGCCCATGGCTGAAAACAGAAATGTTGGGAGAAGTACCTTTTCTTCCAACTCATCCTTTTATGTTGGAAAAGGTAAATGTGAAAATATGCTGGAAGATTTCAAGAGCGATATGAGGCAGTTTCTTGCCATGCAATTAGATACCTTGTGGATCCAAAGGAAGCAAGAGGAAGCCAAGAGGGCTTTGGCCATCTTTTGTTCTAGGTGCACTAGAAAGCATCCTAGGAATGAATGTCCATTGCACTCCATAGAAGTGTGTTTTGCTTGTGAAAAAGACCATCCTACGAATCAGTGCCCTTCCTTGCTATGAACCAAAGCTGCATATCAGAGAGCCAAAGGAGCCACTAAACCACTCTATTTCATGAACCAAAGGAGGCCACATGGACTCAGGCCTTACCAGCAGGGACTACAAGGGACATCCCAGATCTATTACAACCCCTATCAAGTCACATTCATACCTTCTTGGGGTCTCCCTACTCATTCTTCCTGGTCCACACTCCCTCCTTGGTCATATCCTCCTCAATATCATGCTCAACCAGCTGCTCATCCATTTCACCCCTATACTCAGCCACAACCTCAGTGGAATACACCTCATCAAGGGTGGAGGCCCCAGTACAACTCTCCTCCCACTCCTTTGCCTCCACCACCTGCTCAACCGCAACCATCGCCTCCTGCTCCACCAAGGCAGCCCCAAATGCCTGCTCAACTAAACCTAAACCCAAATAATAGGTAGGCTCAATAAGTATATAGTGGGAACCCACCTACCCAACCACAGCCCCATCCATATCCATCTCAAATATACACCCCTACTCAACTACTCGTACCACCATTTCCAAACCCGCACATTGGAGTAGCTCAACCCAATTACAATGTTGAGGCACAACATGTCCAAACAACTCCTCTTGAGCTCAATGATATTCACCATAGCTCAAGAAGAGTATTCCAAAAAAGAGATTATATTGACAGCATTGAAGGACCACATCCAGCAAAAGAAGATTCAAAAGAGGAGATCAAAGGACCATGGGCTGCACTTGATGAAGAGAAGACATCAAAATCAGAGATCGAAAGAGCTCCCTCATGGCTACCATCAAATCCTCCATGTATACAAGAGAAAAATCAGCAAAAAGAAGATGTGAAGGTCATGGTAGAAGGTGACATGAAGAATGATCCAGATCAACAAAAGGACCAAGGATATCACAGCTATATTGAGATATGGTTCCACACGGTCACTAAGTTGCAGCAGTGCTCTCTTCCTCAACTATGCTTGATCCCTTCAAAGTCAAATCATTTGGTCTCTGAAATCTAGATATCTGTCCAAGTATGCATTTCAAGCCTCCACATCATTTTTTCTATCATCTCAATGTGCACATGGCTCCATTGGAAGTATTCTTATACTTAAAAATGATTTTGTTTTTCAAGTAGGGTAGAGTAAAAAAAAAAATGAAAAATAAGAGAAAAAATAAAAATCTAAGGTGAAAACCTCCTTAGAGGCGCCTCATATTGGCTCATTGATTGAAAACCTCCATGAGGCGGTCAATGGGTTAGAAAGAAGAGAAACGAAAAAGGGAATAAGACCCCTGGGTGAAAACCTCCCTTGGAGGCACCCAGGGCAGGAAATTAGGGTGAAAAGCTCCATGAGACGCCCTAGTTGTTTTCAAAAAAAAAAGAGAAAAAGAAAAAAGAAAAATGAATTTCCTGTTGTATTGCAAGTTTGCAGAACTTCAGGAACCAGCAACATGTGCCAAGAAAGCTCTAAAACCAATAACAGCACCTATTCTGCATTCCCTCACCCTTCTCCATCATTCTTGACATCCTTTCCACCTCACTATGCTTCTTTTCTTAACACTGTGTTTTCTACAGGAGGATCCTGTTGAAATTACAGAAAGCTAGAAATGGACTTCAAAATCAGTTTGAGGAACAGGGAAACTTCATAAAGGATTTATAATTCCTCCTACAGTCTTCAAACCCCTCTTCCATTATTTCCATGCCTACATCACACCCCAAGCTCATTTTTCCTACTGTCCAAAAAGCTGCAAAATGCTCTAATACAACAATACATAGAGCATAAATTCGTTTTTTCCCTAACTTGAAAACCATGCATCCATTTAAAAAACTGTTACATGGGGAGTTGTATAGGGATGATGGCAACATGCCCAAGCAATTTCAGCCAATTCCAGTGCACGGTTTCCAAGAAATCAGCCTCCATCACCTTCAGTCATTTTTGTATTTTCTCCATATCCGTGCATCCATTTCAAAACCTATTTCATGGGGAGATGCATATGGGTGATAGTAACTTGCTCAAGAAATTTCAGCCAAGACCAGTGCCCAATTTCTGAGAAATTAACCTCTGTCACCTTCAGCCATTTTTCAGTTTTTCTTGAAATCTGTGCATCCATTGACCACAATTGTTCTATGGGAGGTGCATAATGATGATAGAAACATGCTCAGAAAGTTTCAGGTCAATCCAGTCTATCGTTTGGGGGCCATGGACAAAATAAGTCGCTATCCTACAAACATCCAGCATCAGCAACATGAGGGTGCAAATCTGAAGGTTGGAACAGACTCTTGTAGCTCAGATCCAGCTAGAGGATACCTGCATAAGAAAAATAGCCACATATCAGCAACTAGACAAGCATGCTTCCACAGAAACAAAGGTATGCAGCAGAAAGAAAGGCCAAAGCACCTCATAACAAACACATTTGACTTCCAGGTAAATGACTAAACCTATTCCTCTATTGCATGAATGTAATTTAAGAACTGCATGGACAATGAGATGGTTGTGATTAAACGAGATCGGTGGCCAGGTAATTGGCCACCCTCATCCAGTTCAGACAGTGCCTTGTCCAGTTCTACAGTGCTCAACTGAAAGTCATGCAGCACATGTGTCTAGTCAACTCACGGGAAATTTAAAAAACAGGTAGTGGAAATTGTTTTGAACTCCAACGCAACTAATGTTAAGTGATTAACTGGCAAAGAACATACAGCTTCATAATAACACTACAATGGGAACCAACAGTCTGCATGGGGCCAATGTGCACTTGGCCAGCTCACCCTCGATCGATGGAAGTCTCCATAAACAGCGAATCGAACTCATCTTTGAAATACTCTCACCACCGTTGTTTCCATTTTATCATCGTCCCCATAGCTGCAACAAGCTCTATACCACCTCCATAGCAGCGAACCAGTCGTTCTCTGCCATTTTTCACAACCCTCCTGCTTATCGGCATTCTACAGGAAGCTGTAATAGTTCTATAGGAGCAGGAACAACGTCTATAGGAAGGTTTCTACAGGAAAGGCAGAGAACAGCTCTACAGAAAGAAAACCCAGGATTTTCGTCGAAATTCAAACTCAAAATGAGGTAGGCTCGGGAAAAATTCTCTATGCATGATTTGTTTATGTAAGGTGGTGAATTGAACATGGCATTAGATTGAAAAAAGAGAGTAAAAGTCTGCCTGTGCATTGAGAAAAAAGTGAAAGTCTGCCTACATATTTCACTGAGTTTACCTAGTTTTTTTCTCCTCATCTGAAATCTCCTCATCGTTTTTTATTCTCCTATAAAGAAGATATACGCAACAGCAGAGGCCAGCCAGTGTGTGTGTGAAAAAAACCTAAATTTACATATCTCTCTATGAGCTGAGAAAAGAACCTGTGTCCTTATGCTCTGTTCTATAAAAAAAAAAAAAAAAAAAAAAAAAAAAAAAAAAAAAAATTTTCATAAACAAACAGTCAAATTTTGTGTGACAGTAGTTTTAAAACAGGGGAATTATTTCCATTTGATATGGTAAGGAGCACATGAGAAATTCCTCCTTTGATCTAAAAAAAAACTGAATTCAGCTATCCTCTGTTTCAGTGATTGACTGTGTTTTTTTCCCACCTGAGCATTTTCTTTTCTGGGTAAAACACAAACTCAACACCATGCCAGGACGATTCATGAGGAAAGAACCCTTAAACTCTAACAAATTGTATGAGCACCCTGAGGTGGTGGACCTTTTCACCAAGGCAAATTGGATATCCTTCTTTGACAGAATTCAGGGTTATGATGAGGAGGTGACTGAAGAGTTTTTGATG
The DNA here is from genome assembly GCA_000404065.3 of Pinus taeda. NCBI lineage: Eukaryota > Viridiplantae > Streptophyta > Pinopsida > Pinales > Pinaceae > Pinus > Pinus taeda. Next base: position 31,975 of record APFE030298699.1, read on the forward strand.
TCCCTAAGACCACATTCGAAGACACATGCCACAGTTAGTTTTAGGGGTTTGACCCTAGAACTTACCCCTGATTTCATCAATAAAATTACCAGTTTACCATTGGGGCTCCCTTGGAGCAAAGAGGAGAAGTCATTGGGACAAGTGGCTAAGAAAACATTTGTTCTCCCTGAGGAGCATCCTGTAGAAGACAAAAATGGGATCAGAAGGATAAGCTTGCCTCCTCTCTGGAGTGAAGTCAGTTATCAAATAATGAAATATATCACATGTGAAGGGAGGTTTAGCATCTCTATGGTTATCATTTTAGGTTGCTACATGAATTGAGGTATGGGATGGACTTGCCTCCAACTAAAAAACTGAGCATCCCATATTTCCTCCTTCAGCCTTTAATTGAATGTGGTACAAAGCTAAATGCAGAAGTCCCAGATCAGTTAGCCCACCATGGACTCATCAAACTATTGGTGGAGAATGCTTTACACACCTATATTGTCCCCATATCTTGGGAAACGTTCAGAAATATGTCCAAGGATGATAACATTAGAACTTTCGCTAAGAACATCACCCCATCTAGTAGTGAGGAGGGGAATAAAACTGAAGAACTTCAGAAGAACATTGATGAGGGAGCACAAGACATTCAAGCAGAGGGAAAAACAGAGGAAAAACAGAAGGAAAAAGAGGAATTTGACAAGACTGCTGAGCCTAAGACAGAAAAGGAGAAAACAGCAAAAGCAGAGAAGGGAAAAAGGACAAAGATTGGCAAGAAAAAGGCCATGAAAGCCCAAAAGAAGGCTGCCACAGCCAATGCAGGCACCCAACAAGAGAAAGAACAGACACACCCTGAGATATCAGTGACACAAGCAGAAACAGGGGGCATAGAGATTTCTACAGGAAGTGAAGGAAAAGAACAGTAGAAAGAGAAATCCCCTAAAATGTTGGCAAGGGAAGCAGAAGTTGTGATTGCTACATTAAGCACACTTACAAAACAAAAAGGAAAAAGGAAAAAGAAAAAGGTAGGCCTCCATGTATTTCAAGGCCAAGAAAAGCAAAAGAATTCAAACAAGTAGAATAGAAGGAGCAGTGGAAAGACATGGACAAGAAGGTAGAATTTTATGGCACAATGAGTAGACCACATCAGAAGCTTGGGATGATAAGGAGGCCACTAGAGCCATCAAGAATGAAGAGATAGATTAGTTTCTCAGATGATGAGAAACACCTTCAGTAGCGGGGTGATGATGAGCCCCAGAAATGGGTAATTATATGGGCTCATTCAGCCTCCTAATTCGAATTAATCCACCATTCTCATTAGTTTATTGCATGTTTTTTATTATATTTATGCTAATAGAGTGAATTGGGTTAGTCATTATGCCAAAAAGTCTAATGTATGCTTTATGCAGATTTTTGGTCAATTTTGAGACAAAATCAAAGGTTTAATGAGCACTTGACAGCCAAATTCATGGAAGAACAAGGGAGAGGATTTGTAGGAAGGTGTCCCCTTCATTTATGAGCCCTTACCTAAAATTCTCCATCAAAAATTCAGAACACAAAGCCAAAGGGCAGCCAAGCAAGTCAAGTAGGATTGTTGTTATCTTTAGTTCCAGGAAGCCAAGTTTCTTGATTTTAGGAGGACTGTTGAAGGTCCCCATTTGTATAAATAAGAAGGCGTAGGGTTTCAGCTTAGTTAGTTAGATTTTATTCAGTAGTTTAGTCATTTTGCTAGTTTATTTTCACACTTTAGTGCAGCTTTGTATCAGCACATTTTCGAGCTTTTTCTTGTAGACAGTTTTTGGGATGTAACTATTATATTTGATCAATAAAGATGAATCCAGCTTTGCACCAGCTCTGATCTTTCTTAGGAAGCTGTAGCTCTTGGGGTTGGGCCCAACCCAAGTGCCAGTACCTCCTTTGTTTACTTTTATGTGTCTTTGTTGCATTCATAGAATAATTTCTGTTATTTAGGTTAAAATCTTGCTTTGTTACTTAGGTTGTTTTTTATGATTGAGATAATTTTTCATGCTTCAGGCTGATTTGATAGTTTGGTAATAGAAAATATCCACAAAAATTCTATCAAGAAGTCCTTGATTTCATTTCTCCCTCCTTGGGACCATGAACTGAAACCAAGGCATACTTACTGCCACAAAAACACCATTTTTGCCTTCCAATGCAATTTCTAGTGTTAGATTTTAAGGTGGAAAAGTTGATTCCAGATGTACTTGCATGTTTAGATCTATTCTTGCTTAGTTTCCATAGCTATCTTGCATGATTTCCTATCTATAAACTTTTTTTCATCATGTTTCTGTTTTTTAGGTCAGATTAGGTCAAAATAGATAGATCTCTAGTTTTTCTAGTCTTTGTTTGATCAATTTTGGAAAATAGTGTGCATAGCACCTGTAATACATCCCTACCTACCCTTCCTCCATCATACAACCTGCTCCAACCCCTAATCCAAGATTCCTCCCCTTCATTTGACACACTTTTCCAATTTGCCCTAATTTCTACATTCTTGTGCAACATTGCTCCCTCCATCCTTGAACAAATCCAACCACCTTCATCACTCCTCAGCTTCATTTACCAGGTCCTAGACCCCTTAACAGCCTTATCCATCCTTCATTTCCACTTTCCCATAGTTTTTCCACCATCAACCCTCTAAAATCCACTTTCGGCCTGTTCCTATAGAACTTCCTGTAGAACCCCTGCAGACTTCCTGTAGAAGTTCACGTGAGCAGCTTTTCGAAATCTGGTTGCTATGAAACTCTCTGGAAGGGTGCTAGGGACCCCTTAGGCCCTCTTCTCACCTTCCCAACCTCCTGCAAGTGCCCACTCCATTTCCTTTCGCCAATCAACCTCTTCACCGTTAAAAATAGTTAAAGTGCATGCATAATAATTCTACAAAATTACTCAAAAATACAAAAAGATGTTTTTCCAGATTTTACTTCAGAATTAGCTTAGACACATGCATTTTACCTTTCTAAGAGTCAATGGCATCCATTTCAACAACTTTCATCTCTTTTCTTGCACCAGTAGGGTTAGTCAGTAAAACTAAGGTTTGTTAGGGTTTGCATTTCCTTTTAGCTTTATGCTTCTTTCTGCAAGTAGACTAGCCTCTTTTGAGTTAGCTTTCATCCATCACAGTTAAAAGCTTCTTCTAAGAACTCATAGAAGTTGGCTTAAGCTCCTAGCGAAATTATGACAGCTGATCAAGTGACAGCCTGCAGTAAGAGGTAGTACTTGTGCATATAGCACCGTCGCTTTCAAGTTTGTTACGAACTACCGGGTCGATAAAAGTAAAGAAGGGAGTCCCAGGAGTTGCAGCATCATTTCTGCAATACTGGAGCCCACCAATTCGCTTTATCATATTTTCCTTCATTGCCATAAAAAAATTAACATGTTAAAATTTATTAAAACTGATTAATCCCGCATTCACCGTACAATAAAACATCTCCGTAATTTCACCTATATATTCCATTATCACTATTACTCACATTACATCAAGGTTTTCCGAGGTTTGTTGAAATACTTGGAGCAAATTTTTGGAGCAGCTACATTGGTATCAACAACATATTCAATGAAGAATTCTCGCAATTGAAAGGTCAGTTAAATTTTTCCTTGAAAATTCTCATATTAAATTAGTTTAACGAAGTAGATTTTTTTTTTTAAACTCGAGATTTTTTGTCAGCCAAATTAACCAATATTTTCATCGTGAGCATTTTGGGCTTGAGGCACTCCCATCCTGCAATCAGTCGACCACCCACTCCCTCCGCACACCCTACCTGCCCCCTCCCCTAACTCACCCACCTATCCCCTCGACCACCCCACCCCCACCTTCTCGGCCAACCCCCCTTCCCCCTACCCCCATGGGTTAAGGGTCGTGGCTTCTTAATCTTGTAGAAATGGAATATTGACTTTGATCATATTTTGGAACACCCAAAAAGAAAAATTTGTTGGGAAAAATTACCTGGCCTTCCGTTGCAACTCTAGTCAAAGAAGACTATCTCGATGATTGCAAGTAAGATTGGCAAAGTCTATTATGTTGATGAGAGTTGTATCAGATTTCTAGACAAAAGGGTAACTTGGTTCTTGGTGGAGGTTGATCTTTCAAATGGCCTTCCCTAAGCTATAGATATTTTCTGGGGCACTTTTTCAATTAGACAATAGATCGATTTTTTGGGTATTCCTTTCATATGTATTAGGTGCAAAAACATTGGGCATCTAGTGGCCTCTTGTCCTCTTAGAATGAATGAAGGTAGTAATGTGTTAGACTAGAAGTCTACTAGAGATAATAGATGTCCCTGTAGATAGAGTAATTTGGTGGGGTCTTATGGGTACTCTGATTCACCATTCCGTCAAGCTGCATCTCCCCACACATCGCTCGTCCAACAGACCCTACTCCCAAAGTTTTCTCAGCAGAAAAATTGGATGTTGGTTTCTGTAGGGAAGGGACAAAATCAACTTTGAGAAGGGAAATCTCCTAAGTTACCACCCCCCCAGTACGATTGGGCAGATAGGTCACTTGGGAAAGTATCTCTACTTTCCCCAATTCGATTAAGGTCTGATCTAACAACAGATACATCTCCTCTCTCTATAGACATTGATCTGGAATGTATTGTTGGAGCCTCTTCAATGAGTTGAGAAGTCCTATCAATTAAGAGGACATTTTTTCAGGATAAATGTAAAAATAAACCCAAGCACAAGGGATTGAAAATCCTCCCAACAAAAGGAAAAATGAGACTAAGTACAAAAAGGTCTCACTATGTGGAGATGTGGGGGTTGAGTTGAATGATCGCTTCTTTGAGAATTTGGAGGAGACTTTATATCCTCCCTTTGATCTAGGGCCTATCTTGGAGGGACACTTTATTGGGGGTAACAAAGATAGTCGAGACCTTAGAGCAGAGTTCCCTGACCCGTCCTTTTTATGATGAAAATAATGTTCATGAACATTAAGGGACTAGGATCTCCCCGAATTTCTAGATCCCTTATTTGTTGTATACAGTTAAAGACTATGGATCTTATCCTTCTACAGGAGACTATGATTCCAAAGGACAAGACTTGTGAAATTCTGTTGAAAATGTGTCCTCAATGGATTTCTTGCACCACTAATGCTACAGGTAATTCTGGAGGATTGGCAGCGTTTTGGAATCTAAAAAAGTGCTCCTTCAAAGCATATAAATCAAAGGTTGGCATAATTTTAACAGGATATATTCTAGGGATGAGTCATGGGATCAAAATCCTTAACATATACAGACCCTACTCTACAAGTAAATCATTCTAGGAAAAAATCAACAGAAATGACCTCCTAGACCTCGAACATTTGATTATTGTCGGGGACCTGAACCTCATTATGGATGACACTAAATGTTGGGGACATAAAGTGAGGTTGGATCCCCTTGTTGGGTAATTCAAGTAATTATTCAACCAAAAATTGCTTAAGGACATTTCTCCTCATCCGCTTTGTCCTTCATGGAGGAATGGGAGGTATGGTGTTGAAGGGATCGCCAAAAGGATTAATCAATTCTTAATGCACTTGTCCTTGACCATGCAAATGGAAGATCTAGAAGCATCATCCTTCTACTTTGAAGTATCTTATCACCATGTTATTTCGATACAATGGAGGAGTGCCGAGAATCAAAACTCCCTGCCTTTTAAATTTAATCACAAATGGATTGAAGAGAAGGATTTTAAGAACTTAGTTTCTCAGTCTTGGAATCTTCCTACTAGTCTTGAATACATATCGAAAATGCAGTCTTTTAGTTGTAAACCGAAGAGACTTAAAGGTAAATCTTGGGTCTAGATTAGAAATCATAGGGCAGCCCATTCAAAGGAATTGTTGAAGATTGAACAGGGTCTGGCTTATTTATGGATCCAACAATTCCTCATTTATTTTCTGACCATTAGAAAATATCAATTATGGAGCTCGCAGAAAGGAAGAACAAGATCCTCAGGTCCCAAGAGGATGAATTCCGCCTTAATAGAATGGTAGACTGGATCAAAGGAGGGACCAAAACATGAGATTTTTCCACATAACAACATCCAAATGTAAGGTTGCAAACATAATCTGGAAAATCAAGGATGTTGAAGGAAGAAATCTCTCCTCTCTTAAGGGCATTCAACAAGAGGTTTATAACTACTTCAAAATGCAATTCAAATAACAAGAGGACCATATCCTAGAAAAAGTGGAAATGGAAAAATTATATCCAAGATGTTTCAATGAGGGGGAAATCAGACTGGACGGCCCTGTTTCAGAAGAGGAGTTCATCCAAACGACGAAAGAAACAACCAACGATTGTAGCCTGGGGCCTGATGGTTGGCTTGTTGAATTATATATCTCTTTTCCTATATCATGGGGCATGTGCTACTGCAAGTGGTAGAAGAATATCATACTTCCAATGATTGTAGCCTGGGGCCTTATGGTTGGCCTATTGAATTATATATCTCTTTTTTTATATCATGGGGCATGTGCTACTGCAAGTGGTAGAAGAATATCGTACTTCCATATATATATCAGGTGTTATAAGTGCTACCTTCGTTGGAAAGAAGTACTTATAACTGTAACAAATAGAATATAGCAAGGAGAAGAGAATAGGTAGAGGAGCTAATGCATATAAATAGATAAATATTTGATTTATAACCCACTTTAAAAAAAATTGTTATTAGTATTTTTTAAATATTGCATATCAAACTCCATATTAAGAATGAAAGACATTGCACATCCCTCTCACATTAAAAAGTAAAAATGTAAGGAAAAGCTTGATTTAAATTACTTTATTCTTCTCAATGTAGAAGTTATGTTATTAAATAGCTAGGAAATTCTATATAGCCCTCCAAAAAAATAAATTTATTGCTTTTAACTTTCAATTACTTTATCTCTTAATAAATTTGATGTAAAATTAAAATATACATTGAATAATTTTATTTCCAATATTTTTTCTTTATTATTATTTTTAATTTATTATGGTAAATAATTTAATTTATCCATGTGTCTCCATAAATTCTTGAGTTTGATTAACATCGTTACTGCGCAGCTATAGATTAACCTTCATCGAGAAGGGTAGTTGCCACTGTGAGAACGTAGTTGCCACTGTGAGAACATATGGATCACTACATCTTCTTGCTATTGTAAATTATGAGATGATTCAAGGAGATGAATGTTGTAAATTATGAGATGATTCAAGGAGATGAATGTTGAATCTGCATTCAGAAGAAGGGTTACATTAATTATCATAATCACCCATCCGCAGCCCACCCCACCCACTAGATATTCACACTAGTGAAACTAACGAGGCTGCAAACATAGTCCTCAACAAACAATCATCTTTTTGTATATAAATTATTTAAATAAATTATCGTTAGTTTATATTAAACTGTGAAATCAACATCTGAAAAACAATGCAATGTTTACATTTTAAGGAATTACAAGGACCCGCAGATTCATTTATGGCCTGTTTGTGGACAGGATGGGATGCCCGAAAGCACAATGACAATGGGAACTCACACACTTTGAGAGCTCATCTTTCTTAACGGAAGGTTTCCGGGCAGATTCGAGGGTTGATTCGACATGTTTGACAGATTTGAACAGTCGATGCATTACTACCATCCTCTAATCACCACACCCTAACTGATGATTAGGTTATCTCATCATCATCAACTGGCATTCTTCGTCGATTAAACAGCTTCGGGCCCTTACTTGGAAACAGGTATGCTTGCAGACTTTCTGGAAACTGGTATGCTGGCAGATTTTCTATTGACACAGATGCAGGAATTTCATATGACCCCACATAATTACGCTGTTGCCCAATTGAATGTTCAGAATTCAACCTCGATTCGTCCACTGATGGAGGGTTGTTCGCATCTTCGTGATTACCATTATCGGGAGGGTTTACTGGGGTTCGATTAAGCATGAGCTTGGGGCCCATTCCCGGAAATGGGCGGGATGGCAGATTTTGAAGTGAAGAAGAGGCGGGAATTTGATATGAGCCCAGGTAACTATTCTTTTGCCAAATTGAATAACTCGACCTAAACATGTCCATTGTTGGTCTGTTGTTGCCCATGTCAAATGCTATCGGTTGCTCCACTCTGCCCCCGGCCCTTAATGGATTATTCTGCAATGTACCTTCTCCTGTAAATCCAACCTGTTCAACAAAATAAGAAAAAGAATTGCCGCAGCTTCTCCCCTTTAAATCAGATGACAGACCAATAGGATTCTCGTGATTTGGCAAGAGAGGAATAGGTTGGAATTTCATGTCGTAACGGGAGGAGGAGGAATAGGTTGGAATTGCTCTGTCCCTGCCACCGTCGTGATTGGCATATTCAAATGGTATCTGTTGCTCCACTCCTGCTGCAACAATTGGATTAATCTGCAATGTACCTTCTTCTGTAAACGTAACCTGTTCAACAAAATAAGAATAAGAATTGCAGCTTCTCCCTTGTAAATCAGATGACAGAACTGTATGACCAATAGGATTCTCGCGATTTGTCAAGAGAGGAATAGGTTGGAATAGACCGGAGGAGGCATAGAAAAATGGATGCTGCAGTGCTTCCTTAGGTATGGGCCTTCTCTTCCGATCCCACGACAACAAACTGTTTATGAGATCAATGGCCGTTGCACTTGCTGTCGGTAGAAGAGACGACAATTGTTTAGTGGAATCAATATTCCCAAACTCTTCTGGAAAGCTGTAACCCTTTAAGTCGGCAAGCAGTAACCCCTCACGCCAACTTCGGGTATCAGGAGAACCAATGACAGAGCAAATGCTATGCAGCTGATGTAGCGCGTTAGAGCCTGTAAATATTGGATAACCAGTGAACAGCTCCGCCATGATAACGCCCACTGCCCAAATGTCATTGGACAAACCATATTCAGTGGATCCAAGCAAAAGTTCGGGTGCTCGATATGGGCGTGTCCCAACATATGATTCCAGTGGCTTATTATTCCATATTCTAGTAGCCAGCCCGAAATCAGCAATTTTAATAGACGTACCTCCCCTCACTAATAAATTCTGTGGTTTCAGGTCCCTGTGACAATATCTTTCATAAGACATGCTTTGAAGCCCTTTCAAAATCTGGAAGCAAAAGCTTCGCACCTCGTCCTCGGAGAACGAACGACCTGTCCTTCTTCTCTGGAGCTCTGACAGATCGCAGTCCATCAGCTCAAGCACCGCGTACAACGTGGTGCCCTCCAATATGATATCATGCAGGTAAAGTATGTTGGGATTAAACATCAAATCCGCTAAACAATTCACCTCTGCGCAAATCTGGAGAAGTTTCCGTTCAGTTTCTTGATGGCCCAAAATTCGCCCGTAACCTTATCCACTGCCTTCCAAACGGTACCATGACTTCCTTTTCCCAACTCCTCAACAATAACATAACGATCCATGGCACTCACTCTGAGATTAGAAAACAGTAACAACAGTCGCCTTCTGTTCTCTCCACTCTGAAATTAGAAAACAGTAACAGTGGTCTTGTCTGGCCTTCTCTTCTCTCCACGCCTCGCCAAATATTAGACTGAGGTTCAAACTTTGCTCACAGTGTTCACCTTCGCCTTATCTGGTGCTACCGATTCTATTAAAGTTTAGATCAATTTGGGAATGACATATGATAAGATAAAAAGAAGAACAATTTCGGAATGACATATGATAAGATAAAAAGAAGAAGGGATCATGTTTTAATACGATTCCCTCTCCCTCTCGCTCACGTTTTTCCAATGGTGGGCTTTTCTAAGGCTTTGGGACGACGTGTCAAGTATTAAATCGTGAATATCATAGGATCGGTGTTTTACCCAATACTTTGAGGATTTTTTTTGGGTGGTCAACTTAAACAAAGTTTAATATAATAAAGATGATAAAAGTATTTTTAAAAATATTTATTTTTAAGAAAAATTGATAATCATACATGGTGAGAAAGGTGGTCTTATACTTTTTCTCGGTTTATGTGGGTGAAATAGTGGGCTTTCGTGCTCTTTTCTAAGACTCTAGACGAGAGATAGAGTATTAAATTAATATTTTGATCTTAATCTATTTATTTACTCACATCCACATCCATATAAAGAGCAATTTGGTGTACCGAGTAATTATAATGTATTTTTGGACATCTTAGTGCATTTAGAGGTTATAATCTGTTAGAGTCATCTTAGTGCACCTTAATGGTTATAGCTAATTAGAGGTAGCTTCATGCACCTATTGCATATGGTGGTTATATTTCTCCATTACACTAATAATAAAGTAAATAAAATATAATTTTAAATTCAAAGTAATTTTGATATGTTCAACATTAATGATGATGGCTTATCATTTTCATTCATTTCAACAAATTTAGTTTTATGACAATGTATTTGTACCTTTTAGTTCTTTTTTTAATATTTTGATATTTTACTCTTCACTTTTATATATAATTGATTTGTATTTTATATGTCCACCAATAAATAGCAAGTTTCTAATCTAAGAAACTATGTAATTTTTCAAACTACATTTTTTTAAACTAAATCTACCAATTAATTTAGTAAAATATATAAAATGCCAAAAACAACTTTTGAATATTTTAAAGAATCATGAAGAGAAAAAAGGAATTATATATATATATATATAGTTTTAGTCCCAAGTGTAGTTCACTTCGTCAAGCAATTAAAACATGTTATATTTTTTTATATTTTTATTTTTTCTTTAAAACTATAAATTTTGTTAGAAATATGTTATCATTGATAGAAAAGGCAAAGAAGATGATGGTAGATTTTTAGAATATGTTGCCACTATCAAAGGCGTTGTTGGCATAACAAGGATGTTGGACAAGTATTGACAAAGATGTTTCCATTAGGTCATTGATGTCACATATGTCAATGGTGATTTATCTAGATCAAAGGTAGTGAAATGGAAAAAAAGAGAAGATTGCAAGAAGAATTGAGATGAGCACATGTATGGAAAAGGAAATTAATTGTGGAGGCAGAGAGAATTTGGAGCCATTTATAGAATAATATATGTGTCCTCCATGGTTAAGGTGGGTCGGTCAACCACAAAAATGCACTCTTGAAAATGCCAAGTAATGCATCAGCCCACCAACTCATTTGTTCTGCATGTCGGCCCGCCAAGTCATCCGCTCCGCACTTCAGCCCGCCAACTCGTCACGTGCACCCATACTTAGTCAATTTTCCCAATCTTAGTTTTTCGACTCTTCGAGTAACTTGTTGGAGCTTCATAACTTTTCGTCCCACAACTCGTCATTGCACACTCGTCAAGGTGTGTTTAGCCGAATGCACCGGCTTATCGTCGTAAACTCGACTCATCGCAAATAACTGAAGTTTGTCTCCCACCCCCACTCGTTGCACATTTGAGCATGCCTTAACTTGTGGTCATGATAGGGACAGAGGTGGTGTACCTTGACATACTTATCATTTAAACTACCATGTGGGGCCACCCTCTGACTTGCACCCCGATCGAGGGCATTTATTAATCACATTAAATCCCATTGACCTATTTAATTGACCTTATCTTCTCTTGCCAATATTCTAGATATAGATTTGACTCTTCTCTAAATTAATAAGGCCTTGGGTCTTACATTATATGTTTTTTTATGAAATTTATTTATATCATTAATTATAAATAGGTATTAAAATATATACTGCAAAATACATTTCTAAAAATTTATGAGTTATATTATCTTTTTCCCCGACAAATAAATGAATATGCAACATGATTGGGGCCTAGGGGTCTTAAAATAATCATGCTGAATATTTAACTTTGTGGCAAGGTTTGGATTTGGATCTCTCCTAGAGGATTCATCACCTAATTGTCTTTGTGGATTCAATGATTCTTATGTAGCATGTGAGTAGAGAAAAAGGGAATTCTAAGCAGATATTAGCTCGTATTCGACATCGAATCAAGCGTTTATTGGTTAAATTTGCTGACTTGATTGAACTCATCCATGTCAAGAGAAACCTCAACACAGTGGAAACTTCTATAGACAATCAAGGATTATTATTAGAACAAGGTTTTTTTAAGGTTGATGAATAGGACATGATTAAGAAATCAATTCCATGAGGAGTATAATAAGAACTATATTTCCTCAATTATTAATTGAAATTAATTGTACAATAATGTGATGAGTATCATCATTTCTTCCTTTTAGGGATTATTATGTAATTATATTAATCAATATAACTTCATTTGTGTTGTGGAGGCCACAGCTTTACTTGGAGGGACGAGTCTGTGTGGCACTTCGATGGTGTTCATCATGTCTCGTTAGTCAGAGGAAAAGTCGAGGAGAGTTTTAGAGGTTAATAAATCAGTTAGAATCTATGAATCCTGCGCTACTCCATCCAAGAAGCAAAATACATGCGTGGCTTCCTTGCCTTCATTGTATTTTTATCCAAACAACAACATTTCCATAATGGTTTCATATTTCATTGATCTATTAGTGTTTTTGGTTCAATGCGACACTAATGGCAGAGACAAAGGTTTCAAATCAAGTAGAACTGACTTAACATATTATATAAAGCATTGGAGCAACATTAATACTAACAATGGAGGAAAATATTGATGAGGCTCACAATGGTGCGTCCAAGGATTCCCTACGGCAATGACATGTGAAATCAACAATGTAAGAAGAGATTGCCCGAGGGGATATCGTAGGTTAGCCTTCCCATCCTCAACGAAGAAAACAAAAATCAAGCCAATCTGTTTTGGAGGAAATGCAGCAGGACACTTATCACTTAGTTGTCTTTGTCATGTTATGCAAATATATAGTGCTTTTAGGTGTTGTTGTATGAAGAAAGTCAATTCAAAATAGTTGTATGTAGACACCAACTCGGTCCATCCTTCTTGCAGTTTTTGGGTATTTGTGTTAATAATGAGTTTTTATAATACACTCTATTTATTTATTTACTTTTATAATATTGTAGAAATATAGATAGTTTCTACATGGACAAATATTGCACATACAACGACAAAAAACAAATAGTTGCGACATGGACAATGATGGAAAAATAGTCAACAACACAAACACAGATAGTTGTGACACAAAATACAACAGAAATAGAGATAGTTGTGACACCGTCAGCGGAGGAAACAAATACATTATGCCACCAACATAAATAAAACCAAACACTGCAAAATCATAGTTGTTGGAGAGTATGACAAAAGAAACTGCAAACGAATAAGGATTATTGCTACAAATAAACACACTAAACTAGAAATAAGCACATAGCTTTGTTGTAATTTAAAACATAAAGTTGTTTCCAATAAAACAAATAAAAATTCTCTTGTCGACCTCAACTTAAGACCATTTATGCTCAACAAAATAAATGACACACAGTTGTAGAAATTGAACGTACAGTATCTACAAACAACAAACTAAAACTGACACATTATATTTCACAAATTGTTGTGCCTAAAAAACATGTTGTTGCAACACAAAATTGTAAAACAAACTAACCCACAAGTTGTTGCAATGCACAAAAAACTATTGCAAATAAGAACATGGCTCTAGAATATGGATTCTTCTCATTAATTCTAAATAGACATTTACATCAGAATATGGATCCCCCATGCCATGGTGGCAGGGAGGTTGCACAACCTCCCAAAAATCTTCTCACACACAACCCAAAAAACGTTATCTCCCATTCAAACTTGAGATACCTCTCCCCAAATATAATTACACATATGTTTCAACAAAAACTGCTAACCCTAAACCTAGGAGGGATTTTCTTAATATTTTAATAAAAATATATTTATATAACTTTCCTTCCATCAAAAATGCACTTGTCATGGCATTTATGTTTCATATTAGTTCATACTTTCCTTTTTCGTTTACATTTGATGTCATTTCACATGTACATTTTACATTTACAATAAATTTTCATAATCAACCTAACTTCACACTTGGGCTCCAATACTTCTCTTCAAGCCCCCCTGCCATTCATCTTTGATTTGTCCCTTCAAGTTGCTAAATATTTTGATCTTCATCTTTTTTAGCAATTTTGATCCCTTATTCTCATATATTTTCCTCATGTCTGTATGTCTATGTGTGTGTGTGTGTGTGTGTGTCATATTGATTCTTAAGCTCCTCCCATCTTCATTTCAATTAAATTTTTCACATCTCAAGCTTCAACACCTCACTATAATGATAATGGATTGGGATGTTATAGGGAGTATGTAATTCATTAACCTTTAATAAATTAAAAAAATTGTGTAATTTTCATAAGTAATATTAGGTTTTTTTTCTCTTTCAATTAAAAGTATTATAAAAATATTTATAGTGTTTTTATTATATTTGTATGTTCTAATTCTCATCATTTTTAATCCTTTCATAGTTGGAAATATAATAATTTTTACATTTTATTTGACATCTACATATGAGGTTGTATAAAAAAATGTCTTTGTACAATTTAATATAAATATATTTATTTTTTAAAGTTTAATATAGATTTCCACTATATTGAAAGTAAAAATTAAAGTATTAAGTTTCAATGGGTATGTTAACCTACATTCACAAATGAATGATGAATTTCCTTATTTTCTTATTATTGTTTGATAATTGAGCTATGATAAGTTTTACAAGAAAAATTAATTAATACTAAACAAAGACTACTAATTAATAAAAAACTTATATAAATTGTTGTTAACAATATAGATTTTTATTT